>PVKA01002339.1:69696-127026 GCA_004027165.1 Ctenomys sociabilis
TTTTTTTTTTTTTTTTTTTTTTTTTTTTTTTTTTTTTTTTTTTTTTTTTTTTTTTTTTTTTTTTTTTTTTTTTTTTTTTTTTTTTTGGACAGGGTCTTCATGGTCCACAGTGTTTCATTACATAGATCAGACTTGTAGTGATCCTCCTGTTTACAGCCTCCCAAGTGCTGGGATTACAGGCATGCGCCACTACATCCAGTCTCAATCACTGTCTCAGCTCTCAGCATGCACCAGAGTGGGGCCAGCACAGCAGTCAGAGGCTCAAACTCCTGGCCCCTGCATCAGCCTAAGCATGAGCATTAATCCACTGAGCCATTTGGCTGGTCCTTACTGCTCTCTGTAGACTATATAATAATTGTAAAATTTTATTATATGTGTTTGAATATAGCTATAAGAATATAGGTTGAATATATGTTAATATATAGGAACATAAATATAAATATTTTTATATGCTATAGGCTTTTGAGAAATAAATCAGTAGGTACATTGGGGAAAATACTGTTAGAATGAAAAAGAATATTTAGAAAAAAAAGAAATAAGGGAAGATAAAGTATAAAAGTGATCTAAGCTGGAAAAGGACCTATTTCTATTAAGTGCTACAAGTATTAACTACTATAGTTATGTATTGCACAGTGGGACTATCGCTCTTGCAACACAGATTCTTGTGATCTCCTCATGCTGGATGAGTTTCATTAATTTTCCCTTCTGGGTCCTCACAAACCTACTTACTGATCTGAGGTCATTCTGAAGCATTTTGTTGCAAACATAAACACGATTTTATGTGTAGCTGTAATGTTCTTTGCCAAGAACTGCAGCAGCATGGGCTACCTTTATTTTTCAGAGTCTGCCACTGAAGAAGATTCCGTGCAAAGCCAGCGCCCCCTCAGGCTCCTTTTTTGCCCGAGACAACACAGCAAATTTCCTGTCCTGGTGTCGAGATCTAGGAGTGGATGAAACATGTCTGTTTGAATCTGAAGGTTTGGGTATGTATTTCCTTCAGACTTATAGCTGATGAAATGTTCCAGTTGTTTTGGTATGGTCATTGGAAGTGTTAATTTAGAAGATGTCACTTCATAGATTGTTATTGTTAAAATATATGAATTCAGTTATTGCAAAGGTGCAGATCCACTGTAAGTTTGGAAGAGTAAAGCAGAAGTAGCACAATCCTTCCTAAGTCATAAATGAAAGCCACCATGCAAATTAGTGGCTATTTGGACAATAGAGCATGGAATTTTACCATGAAGGACTAATCTGGGTTAGAAGGGCAGCCCTTTATGTTCCAAGCCTGAGAACATTTTTGTCTTTTTACCTCTTCAAAGTTAGAAAATTTTCTATCTCTTCCCATTGGTGCTATCTCTATTGAAACTGAAGCTTATATGTTTAGACCTTCACCTGTTTGTTTTTCTGGAGATTTAAAAATCAGATATGCAAATAGGATACTTAGATATGTGAAGATGATAAAGCAACACACAGATAGTTTAGTGCCTAGACCTAAAGAGTATTATGTTTTACTTTGTTTTCTGATTGAATTTTGATAAAATGGTTTCCAGATTATACGATGATCTTTGTACACTGGGATATCCAGTACTTCCATATTACTTGGCACCTTGAGATGAATGTTCAGCTTCCGGTGGTCTCTACCACAGTATTACTCTAACATGGAAAATATTGGAATTGAAGCTCCAATTCAGTGACAAAGAGATAAGAGAGGAAACATCTACTGAAGAAAGTAAACAGTGGGTTCTTTTGCGTGAAGTTTTAAAAATTCAATTTACAATACCACACAGCACCAAATATTAACTCTAAGGGAAACTGAACATCTTGAAGACAGAATGAGTTTACACATTGCCTTCAAAAGCATTAAACTATCAATGGCCCCTGAGCTTCACAAAACAGTATTTCTCCTGCCAAACATAGGGGCTTGGTGGTACCTGCTGAAATCATACTGATTTGTATATGCATAAAATAATTTCATCTGAGAGGGGGTGATGTGCTATGAAAACACTGTTGCTAAATCTGAAGATTCCATCAGCATAGAAGAGAGAGACATCAACAGAGATGGAGAGAAAACACCAGACCTGAAGGAAAATGTGAGCCAGGATCCCTGCACACAGCTTTAGCATGCTGTATTCACCAGGGGGCAACCTGGATGTCAGGGAAGAGGCTTCACTTATTCTTACCACTTCCTCTTGTTCAAGCAAAAGGGACATGGTATCAGATGTGTATGTGGACTTGACATCTTTTTTTTTTGTTAATTGAGTGGTAATTTTACAAATAGAGATGAACTTTCTGATTTGTAGGAAAGCATGTAAGTGGGGAATTATAGGAGGGAGTGTGAAGTAATTTGCAACAAAACCCTCAAGAGAGACCTAGTAGACACACACACACACACACACACACACACAGTATAGCAAAGTCTTAGTCAGAAAGCAGACATTCTGCACATGTTACTCTGGATGTGTGGAAAATTTATGTCATGGCTTAAAATTCTGGAGCGTCCCTGGGTTGCCAAAAAGCTGTCACATGAGGGAAGCTTCATTATTATGGATATGCTATTAGTTGGTTCATTGTACAACTTTTCTTTAAGGAAGCATTTTTCATAAACCGTTATAAGCCAAGTGGGTTACAAAGAGCTCAATTTTCTCACAATCCACAAGTTATTATGTTACTTGAATTAGTGCAGCGTTCAGAGAGAGTCTAGGAAGAATCTGGCTAGTACTAAATTTTCTGTACTAGAAATACCACTGCAGTTCAAGCATCCAGTATATATTTATTCATATTATTTCCCCTGATGATTTAAAAACTCCAATTCAAGTAATAAAGTAATACATTTGTCCTAAAACTATGATGCCTAAAACGTTTTATGTGATTACTTGGCATATAAATATATATATATATATATATGTATATATATATATATATATATATATATATAGCATCTCAAAACTCTTGACACACACAAACATATATATATGTATATATATACATATATATGTCTTATTTAATTTGCTATTATGAAAAATAAACTGCCACTATTTAAAAATCCATGATCACTTATACATGAAACAACTGTATATTTTACTTGTCAAAATCATTTGATTTTTAATTGTATTCCAAACTAAGCTTTCCCTATGCAATTAAAATGTATTTAAATATCCAAGGATGCTCGCGACAACCAAACTTCCAAGGTTTTTAGAATTTTTAAAATCATCTTTAATCGTCTCAGTAGCAAACTAACTCATATAGTTAGGATGTTGTCTTTGGCTGCCTTGCAACAAGATAAATTTGAAGTTTCTGCTACTCAGTGTAGGACCTGAGGTGCCGTGGGCCTTGGCAACAGAAGGGAGGAGTGAGCATTACGGAGCTGGGTTCCCTCAGAGGGGCGCAGCTGTCCTCACTCGTGTGCCCAGTAATAGAGAGAGAAGACAAGGAGAAATTCCATTTCCCCAAGTGGAAGCCTGTCTCCCTGGATTTCGCTGCGTGTTCAGTGGGTGAGGGAGGCCCGGCGGCCACGGCTGACCTCGCACTCCGCCTTCGCAGAACTTGACTTTCCTGCAACAGCGACGCTGTGTGCTCTGCTTGAGATCCTTTCACACCTCGCTTCGGAAAGCGAATTGAGGGCAAGGGCTTTCTTTTTTCCCTTTTCCTACCTCAAGATTTCATTTCAGTGGCACACAAGATGAAGAGGAGCCTTTGTGTCCTACTGTTTTCAGCAGCAAATAAAATGAAAAGATGCCCGATGAAAGAGGAAAATGCGTTTGAGTGAATGATAAAGCAGGTCGCTGCGCTGAGCGCGTATGAAGAGGCCTCTGTGTTTTGCTGTTCAAAGTCTTCGCCTGCATAAAGCGTCCTTATCTTTGTGGCAACTGATATGCTCCCCTCTGGAGCCATGCTTTTCTGTACAATTATTTGTCAGAGGATCTTGATTCTCAGCTTATTCGACCTGTTTTCTTTCTAAAACAGCTAATGACGAGAAACCTCCCGCAGTAGGCAAGGTGTGTTGGGGGTGAACAGGGGTGTGTGGACACTCAAGTGTCCCTGTGCCTCCTGCCCTTGTGACTTTTGGCCAATAACTCACCATGCCAGCTTTGATGGCATCTAGGTCTTTATCTGAAATTAATCACCCTTGACATGTTTGAGGGGTATTTCTTCCTCTGCGAAAGGTCAGTTCTTAGGTCCTCAGTTAACCATATCCTGATAAATGAGCCAATTGGAACATTATCAGAAGTCACAAAGAGCCTGCTTATATAAGATGAAAGTAAAAATAAGGTATCTAGATATTGGGCACCTTCACCACTCTCCAGGATGAATAAGAGCTATGAAAAGTTAGCAAAATAAAAAATACATACTTAGTGTTCTTACAAAAACTTAAGCAAACAGTATCTCCTATACCCTGCCAAGCCAAATTGGGAATTGGTCATCTTGCTTTGAAGGGTTGTTTGATGTTATATATTAAGGACCTGTGAAATTCCCATGTAACTTAAATTGTTGTTCTATTTCTAATAACTTAGCTGAAGGACATTAGAAGAAGTAGATAACAGAATATGCATTCAAACATTTAAAGACAAAAACATAATGTCTCCTATGTTAGCTTAAACAAACTATACCAGTCCATTGATACCAATACCAACCAGAAATTGTATTCTTGAACCCAATGAAGAACACGAGAAAAATATGATGCATTGAGAACATGAGATTGTATGAAAACAAAAATCTATATTAATATTTAGAAAAAAAACCCCAATAATTCAGTTGTGATATTTTCTTCACTTATTTATTAGAAATCTTTAGAAAGTGAACAGTTATGGCCTTGAATCTGAAACATAAACATTAGTTTTATTTGTATTAAGATGCTATTGGGTCAATTTATATAGAGCGTTATTCACTGAGATGTTTATTGATAATGTATTTATTGACTGTATTATAAAGGCATTCTTAACATTGTTTCAGTTTACTCATACACTGCAATAGTAGCAGATGTAGATTTTGCATGCACTGTACAGCATATCCTAATTTAATGCAATATGCTATGTGTGGGAGTCACCATGCTCTTCAAACCATGCTGATATTTAAGCTAATACCATTCTTTTTTCATCACTCCTAATAAAAATTAATATTTGATTTTGTTAGATGCCTGTAAAATATTCAGAATTGCATTAAAATCCCAGGTTAAATAATGATCATTCATATTTTCCTGAATTTAAAAGTATGTAGTTTATCAGTCTAACAACAAAATAGTCTCTTAAGAACTATTTTAAAGCATGGACTTGCAGTTGTGAAGTAAAAAAATAAAATGTTTAGAAAAAAATAAAATATGAAAACATTTCTACTCATATTTGAATGCATATAAAAGGAATTAGACTGCAGTAATTTGTAACCTTCCTCATATAACTTTAATGTTTATACTATTAATTTAAATTTAACTATGCTTTCACATAAAATGACTCAGTTTTACTATTTAAATTAACATTAGAAATCTATAATTTATTGTCAGGTTAGAAAGACTTTTAAATTAAGCCATAAAATTGATATTCATGATAATTTTTCCAATATTTTTAAGCTATTGAATATTTTCTTTAATTAATGATAATCCTGTGAAATTCTTATGTAACTTACATTTTCACACCAATTTTCAAATTATCCAGGTACGTTTTTCCAGGTGCTTCTTTATTTTTCCTGATTTGGGCCCATTCTCACTTTCTGGGAGATGGAATATGGAAGAGTAGGGGTGGGAAGACTATTTTGTTTGCTGCAATTGTGTCAATATCATTATGTTGTTGGATGATTATAGGATTTGGAAGCCGGGGACTATTCTTCATCTATTTCTCTGAGAAAGACTCTACTCAACAAGAAAAGGGTTTGCTATCTGCTGTGTAGCATGCAAATGTGTGTGGTTTGTTTGAGTGTAACTTCCATGTCTGCTGTCTTCGTGTGACCCTGTCTTCTTTTGATGCATTGTGCTGATGACCAGTTTTACACAATCCTTTGCACGGGTCAGCATGCTATTTCAGAGGCAAGCATTATCTCTTTGCAATATTGGGTTCATGTGACTGCACAAAATTGAAACGGATTGTGCATGAATTTTTAAAAATTGGCACTTTCCGATCTAAAATTTCAAGTCATTGTTTGCATCAGAAAAAGAATCGATGCCTGCCTTTTGGTGTCTCCTAAATCACCCCTTGTTCTGATACTTGTTGTCTATATCAAGGACTGTAAGAGTATTGCTACTGGGAAAAGTGAGCTAGATTATTTGTATCATGTATGTAACAATTGCATGCCACCATCTCAGCTCTAGGGTATATATATATATATATATATATATATATATATATATATATATATATATATTTTTTTTTTTTTTTTTTTTTTTTTTTTTTTTTTTATTTCTTTCCTAGGCTCATTTTCTTTGAAGAGTGTGCGTGTGTGTGCGGTGTGTGTGTGTGTCTGTGTCTGTGTTTGTAAATACCTTTTTGTTTTGAGTATTTACTTTATTAGCATTTTAGTTCGCACTTTAATTTTAACTCCTGTCCCATCTAGGCTTTGCCCTTTTGCGGATGAAGCAGCATTTTTGGTGCGGCTCATCCCAGCAGGACAGAACTGCCTGGAGCGCCAGCTGAGGGCTAAGCCTGTGGCTGATCTGTTTCCTTCCCACTCATCCTCATCGCCACCACCACCACCACTTTTTTTCACAGATGGGCAGCAGGTTTCACGGAGCACAGCACATTCAAATATTTTCAGTAAAACAGGCAAGGTGGATGTCTATTATAAGTAATTAGCACATGCTCGCTTATCAGACTGTCATGTGCATGCTCATCTCGTGACTATATGTGCTAGACAGTAATCAGTATGACTGGATTACTTCCCAATAATTAATATTCCTCATAAGCTTTTTCTTGATATCAGTGTTGCTCTTCCATAAATCCTGTTCACTGTCAAGACAGCAACATTAACTAGTGACACAAGTGCTCTTAACAGCGTAACTGCCTTACTGGGAAAAGCAAGAAAGTATACACAAATCCTTGATTATGCAACAGTGAGTAGAATCTACAGTAATTTCTGAAGTTCAGTTGGCATTATTTCTATTCTCCCACTCTCCCAGACTGACTACAGCATATTCTCTGCACTCAGAAGATAGGCAGTCATTAATTGATGATGTTTTTATAGTTTATGATCAATAATATCTCTTCACATTCCTTCCAAAGTAAAAAGCTAAAAGCAATTTCCTTCAGCATTACCGCAAATACCGTAGTCTCTAGTTATACAGAGAACAAATGAACAACAATTATTTTATGCTTTTCTTTCTTTCCTGTTTAAACTTAATATATTTAGCTAAACTATACACTCATAGTGCAGTGCCTTTTAATCCTCACAGATTCTATGACATTGAAACTCTGCCCTCTGCTCTGGTGGAAGGCCTCATTTTCCATTCAAGTGCTAGCGGCATTCCAATTGACATTTAATGCCCCTGAGAGTTTTATAGAATCTAGGTTATGAGATTCTCTGGCCACATATTTTTGAGTGGGGGTCTGTGTGACTTTTTCCAGAAGTCTTCTGCACTGTACTTTGCATTCTCTTGATTTTGCTTATTTAAAAAAAGATATTCAGTGATGACAAAGAAAACCCTTTGCCTAATAATTACTATTGCCCAGAGAGCTGTTTGTTTTAAAGAATTTTTTTCCCAGAACAAAGACAAAACAAACGAATTCCTCTTATTCTCTTACATTATTCGTATTTTGTTTGGTCACCCCAGAAAATATGGTGAACTCGGTAGTACTGTTTTTCCCCGGAAAAGTGAGATTTTTATGGAACAGCTTCCCAAAATGATACAGAAAGTGTTAGATCTCACACTGGGATCTTGGTGATTTGAACCCTGTGTACTCTTTCCACCTATTCAGTTCAAGTTAGAACTTGCTTTAGAGCAAAAGTCAGACTGAGTTCTTAGGTGCAGTAATACAGTTACCTTGAGTAGTTAAAAACAGGCTTTGGAATTTAACTTCATTGCAATATGCAGGGGGCTTACTTTGACACTCAGAAAATATTTACATTCCAATGCTCACCATTTCTAAAGATGCTAGGTGTAATTCTGCTCTTTCTTTAGTGTATTGTCATAAGCATTACTGCCACGTGCTATCATTATCTGTGATGTTGTGAGGTGTGACAGTAGCCACTGTGCTAGGCACGGTTTCCAGTTCTGCAGCACTGTGGTGAACTTATCCGTTGCTTAGCAGTCTCCAGCCACTGAGCTTTTAGTCATATTAAGCCAGGCATGGTAGGCCCAATACTTAGAAGTTGTGAACAAGCAAAGTAATATTGTATTTTGAAGCAATAGTATTGCTTTATCTAAAAAATAATTCCAAGAAACCTTGAAAGTAATACTTTGTCTCTCTGTTTGCATTTTTCCACTTGTGTTCAATTCTCTAGGCTGCTTATGTTAGACAATAGAATGAAGAATCCAGCAGTTACTTCTCAGTTTGCCAAACTGAGGTTTAATGATTCCACATAGAGTCAACATTGGAGTTTTGGCATGCAAAATGTTTTGATTTGACAAATGAAGAACAAAGAGATGAATCTTCTGTATCAAATTGTCTTTCTTAGGGCCGACCAAATAGCTCAACTTATTAAAGACCTGCAAACAGGCACAGGGGCCAGGAGTTCAGTCCCCGGGCCTGCGACACTGGCCTCCAGTGGCATGCTGAGACAGCAGCTGAGGCTGGGTGTGGTGATGCGTGCCTGTAATCCCAGCTCTTGGGAGGCTGTAAACAGGAGAATCACTATGAGTCCAATCTAGTAATGAGACCCTAAACACCCTGTAGACCCTTCCCTAAAATACTGGGGAAAAAATGTCTTTCTTGTCCAGCCCACATTATTGTTTTTCTTCAGAAGAATATGATTTTCCATAAAATATACCTATTTTCATACTAATGCTTCTATAGTTGTCAGAATACACAATTAGTTTAAAAATCTTTATAATTTGTCAGGTATTACTTTACAGTTGTTAATTGCACAGTGACACTATTTGAGCAGCTCACTAATAGTTTTCTTAATTTGATACTATCTCCACAAAATGCATGCAGTTATTGTCTACAGCACCTGAAGCTTCAGCCACCTGCTTCACACAGTTTTTCTTGGGACAAGGCTATAAAGAGGGCATAAAAAGTCTTTCCCTCAGCTTTTCTACAGCTCCTCCTGTCACTCAAAATTCTTTTTGTTACTTTGTACCATAGACATGGTTTTTAAGAAGCCTGAATCCAAAGAAATGGCTCTTCTAGACAAGAGTATTGATTTTCATCTGTGTACTTCTATTTTGTGATGTTTGTTACCAGTGTGGTTTGAAATTGGTGTTTGTGGGATAGTTCAGCCTCTGAGTTACCTGGAATCGAAGTTGATTTAATATATCAAATCTTGTAAAGGTGGTGTCATTCTTCTATCCACCGCCAACTGAAACACTGAACTGGAAGAAGTCGATAACTTTGTGTGAAGCCAGTTTAATTGAAATTAGTTTCAAGACTTTTCTTTACAGGATTTTTGCCACAATTTACTACATACTGAATCTAAAAATTCTGTAGTTCACAGTAATGTATTTTGGTAAACAGTACAAATAGGCACCTCTAGTATTAATACATGTTTGCAGTATACGCTTACTTTCCCCATGTGAGGTTGATAATGTACATTACACATTTTAAAACTAGTTTTCATCCCCCCTCCCTCTACTCTCCTCTCCCTCAATCCCTTGATCCTCTTATCATTTGAGAAAGATTTAATTCCTGTGATTTATATTTTATTTTGTTATTTGTTGATAATTTTGTTTTCTCACATAAGGGAAACTACATTACGTTTTTAAATGAACATTGTTGATAGTGTTAAAATGCAATTAAAAGAGATTTAAAAGTGATATTTTATAATTAAATAATAATTAATTTGGATGTCTATGTAAAGCAAAGGAAAGTACTTTTCTTTTCCTGTTTCTACACATCCCCAACAAATCCATTTATGACGTCCATGGGCCACATATGGCTTCTACAATCATATGTGGAGACAGGAAATTAGCATATTTACCTTAATAAGATAATACTAGAAAACTGGATTCAAAAATTGGATTCTATGTTTAAGAAGTAAGCAATTTTGCTATTTTTAAAGTTTACCAACAAACAAAACTTGTATTATAATCGTAACTTAAAACATTTTAAAGGTTGTTCTTAGTGCAAAATTTTTCCAATGTTTTCATTTTACTCGATGCTAGATGTATTAACATTTAAAAGTAGTCGTTGCTACAAAAGAAAGTCATGTTTGTGCCGACTAATCTCTTCTAGTAGAACCAACAAATGTAGGTGTGATTTGTCAACATTTGTCATGTATCCATAGATATCAGTAAAGCAGATTAACAACTAATCAAATTATATCAGAATAAAGATATAAATTCAAAGTAGTCTTCTGACTTCCTCATTTGACAGAGGAAAGTGGCTGATGGTGCATTGGCAAGTACTGACAAAATCCATACTACTGAGATTGTCCTTGAAGTACTGTTCAGTAAGATTTGATTAGGAGAGGACGTTGTATTTCAGGGTCTTACTTGACATCCACCTGGTAGCTGACAAAGAACTGTGGTTTATAGTGTCTATTCCTATTCAGTGCATTATTTCTGCTAAAATTTCCAGGGGAGAGTAGACCTAGGACATTAAAAAGTGCAGTTTTCATTCCATTGTCTTGTGTGTGCTGTGTGTTTAATTTTTTATGAGCAGAATATATTTATTGAGGGAAAGAAAGCTCCTGTCTGAGAGAGGGACAGGAGAGGGGCTTAAGCAGGTAGTTCCCCTGTATTATTTGTATTAAAGTAATTATTTACACCATGATTACAGTTCTGTATGTAACCAATATTGACACGGGCTAATTAGAGGAAGTATATTCAGAATGAAAATTACATACTGTGAGAGTTTCTGATGGTAGTAGCTTTGGGAAGGGATGAAAGGCAGAATTCCCATAGCAACCTAACTCCTCTGTTACAAGACAGTGTACTGGGGAGTTGGAAGGATCTTGGATTGATACCAGAAGGAAAACTAGCTCTTGAGCTGGAGTAGCACGGCTGGGGGTGAAGGTTGATCTGCAGCCCACTCACCGTGCTGCTCCCGCGCAGTCCCTTCTGGTGTAAAGTTGTCTATCTCTGTCTTGTCTTCCAGTCCTCCACAAGCAACCGAGAGAAGTGTGTCTCTGTTTGCTGGAGCTTGGGCGGATCGCAGCCAGGTAGGTCATGCTATGGCCACTCTGCCAAGACATTTCCCATCGTGGTGTCCAAGCACGACTTTTCACTGGATGTTGAGGAGCTACTTATTCAAATGTGATGGCTGTGAACATGATGAAGGCTGTTGTTTAAACTGAATGTGCTACTGATATTCTTAAAGCCACCATCTCCTTGTCAAAGTGCTGTGACTAAGTTTGTGTTAATGTCCTTTAATCAACTACATTTCCCTTTAAACCTTTCATGTAGGGTGTGTGAAAGAGGATATCGTTTGTGATTTTATGGGGCAGCTAACAGTTTTCAAGTCTATTCTCATTCTCTGAACTTTGTTTGTCTTTCACACTTCTGCTTGCTGTTTATTCTGTAGTAATTTTCAGCTTCCTTTTCCTCTGTTGCTGCATGAAACCCCCCTTCCCTCAGATCTTTTAATTTCCCCCTCTACTTGAAGAGATAGCTTGAAAATCATTCTGCTTTTCTCCGAGAACATCTTACCTAGAGTCATATGTGAAGACTGTACCCCTCCCCAGGAAGGGAAACAAAAGTAACTGTAGCTGAATACATAGAGGAAAGGGGCTTATCAGGGCAGCAAACTTGAGTTGTTTTCCTATTTCCCCATTTGTCATTTCACACACCAACAGGAAAGGCTACTGATAGGTTCATGAAAACCAAAGAATAAGAAATGAATACATAAATATTTGAAAGGCTCTTGATGCAGAATAAAAATTCAGAATTAACTAGATGTTTTCTGATCTGTCTCTGCTTCTTCTCTTAGAGTTGGGATCAGATGAACCAATAAAATAACATGAGAGACAGGGGTAGTAATGCATCCTCAACTAGAGAATTTGTGTAGATAATCAAGGGGAAATAATGAACAGATGTGAGTAAATTACTGCATAGTTAGAAAACCAACTGTCAAATTAACAGAACTTTCCACCTTCTCCCATGATCAACAGAAAATTGTAACCTGTGCTGAGACAAATTATTTAAATTGTCATAGTCAGTATAATTTTAGTGAACTACACATCAAGTATGAATTTCATTTTACCACAGGGATTGGACGGAGGGGCATTGCTTTAATGTTTTAAATTCAGATTAAATATAGCTGAGCATTTTTTTTTTTTTTTTGTCTTTTTGAGACAGGGTCTCACTGTGCAGTTCAGGCTGGCCTTAAGCTCACTTTGTAGCTCAGGCTGGTCTCGAACTCACAACAATCCTCCTGCCTCAGCCTCCCTAGTGCTGGGATTACAGGCCTGCGCCACCACGCCCGGCATAGCTGAGCATTAGTCGACATGGAATAAAAACAAAACCACTGTGTGATACTAAGGGAATCTTCCTACTCTCTTAGGTATCCACACTTGCATGAGAGCCTCTAAATAGAAGCATAGTGCAGCTCGTGGTGCCTGCTGCTTCCTAGGACAGCATTGTCCTCTCTGCTTCCCTGTGCTTGAGCTCTGGGCAAAAGCAGGACAAAGTTCTGCTGCTCCCAAGGCCTCCAAGCCCTCTGCTCCATCTCTTGGGGCTCTGGGCCTCCAGGGAGAACAAACCAAGTTGGAGAAGAACTGGTGAGCCAGGAGCTCTCCTCTAAGAAATAGTATGTTAACTCTTCACAAAGGAAGATCAGACACAAAGGCAAATCCCAGCCCATGAGCTGGTGCACCTGAAATGCTCCTGTAAAAGAAACAGAAACTGTGGCATAGCTGAGGATTCCTCTTAGTATTGTTTGCTACAAGTATGTCACAAAATCTGCATAAAGTGTTGCTCTGCTTATGTAAATAGAGATATCACACACACAAAGTGTTTCTGAAAGTTTCAAAGTACAAAGAGAGAGCTGTCCCATCTCTAAAATTCCTTGGTTTTTGTCCTTTCCCACTGAGTTAGTTAATTATTTCCTGACTTGTAGGTGCAATTTTATTTTGTAATTATACCTTTTCTTACACAAACACTCTGATTAGGACCGAAAGCTTTTAATTATGACTGAGTAATCAAAGGAGAACACACAATAATGGAAGGAGAAGGGTGAGTAATGAAAGAAACGCCTTTAATAGTCGTGTTTCTTCCATCCCGGAGTCTGGCATCATCTGTCCTTCAGAACAAGATGTACAACAAATTAAAAGGAATGGAAAAGAATCCCAATGGGCTCATCTGTTGTAAGGTGGGGACATCATGTGCAGAATTCTCCTCTTCACAAATGCTCTAAAATTGTGATTTTTTCAGGGCTACTCCATGCTCATCCACATTTCATGATCATGAAGAAAAAAAAAGACATCATAAAAAGTACTGAATTAGGGTGGGATGAAGTAAAGTCTAAGATCCCCCTTATATTACATATTGATTTTGTCATATTTGCTCTTTATCTTCCTCACTTGAGTGTGGTGAAGTATTGCACAATTTGCCAAGAGAGAACAGAAGTTGTTGCGCTAGTCAAGGAATTACTTTTGCTCCTGTGTGCAATATGGGATGAAACAGTTGAATACCAGGTTAAGTGGGTTAGACACTGAAGGATGATTGCTTATGCACGGTTCTCTAGTTAGTTGAATATTTTTGAAGTTTTCTTTTTCTTTTTTTGTACTGGGAACTGGACTCAGGACCTTGAGCTTACCCTGCAGGTGCTCGCCACTGAGCTACATCCCTAGCCCAGGGTTTTTTATTTTGATGGAATTTGTGTTTTACAAATAGCCACTCAATAAAATCAAAGTACACTTCCAAACTCTTGTGTTAGAGCACAGAAGTTAAAGAATGAAGAAGATAAACATTCCTCCCAGGCTGAAGTTTGCCTTAGATACATCTGTTTCCATCTGTTTACATCTTTGCTTCATCCTCGCTCAGCTCCTCTACAGAGGATTGCACAAGTTAAGAAATTAAGACAGCTCAAGTGAAAACTGGAAGGGATTTTGGAAGAGCTCTCAAGAGTCAAAGCATTCACTTGCTTAGAGGACAGATGAGTTCTTTTTTTTTTTTTTTTTGTCTTTTTTGAGACAGGATCTCACTATGCAGTTCAGGCTGGCCTTAAGCTCACTTTGTAGCTCAGGCTGGTCTCGAACTCACAACAATCCTCCTGCCTCAGCCTCCCGAGTGCTGGGATTACAGGCATGCGCCACCATGCCCGGCTGTCAGATGAGTTCTGATGTTAGGAAAATCCCCAGTGAAATTTTGAGTGCTGTGTGCTTCGTCACTGATGGAGCATGGTTTCTTCTCCAATATTTATTCCTCCCCATTTCGTAAATGCCATCTTCAACACATCAACCCCACTGCACAGTTGGCTCCTAGGATGCTCTGATTCTCTGCCTCTTGCTTCTGCCTGACAGACAGCCAAGCTCATGCAAGGGCCAGGGCCTTCTGAGTTGCAAGATAGAAGATTGAGACAATTATTTTAAGGGCTGGCCAGATAGCTCAGCAGACTAACATGCCTGCTTAAGCAGAGCACAAGGGTGGGGCTTCGATCCCTATAATCCCAGTGCTTAAGAGGCAGAAAACAGGAGAATCACTACAAGTCTGATCTATGTAATGAGACCCTGTACACCTTGTGTACAGGTCTTAAATTTAAAAAGAAAAGAAAATTATTTTAATTCACAGGGGTAAAACTTTTATTTTCAACTAACTAGTGTTCTCGTTCCTGGAGAGTGGAATCTCTGCTAATTTCATAAATATGTCAGTTTCTAAATGTAAATATGTCTTGTGAAAAACAAGGTACTCAACAAAAGCAACCCAATGAAACCTCAAATTTTAATGACAGTATTTTAACATTAATCTCCAAAAAAGTTACCCAAGGTAGTCTTACAGGCTGACTGCAGATTTAAGATTATTTTGGTAATAGAAATGAAATTTTCTGATGCTTTCATTTGTTGTAATAATCAAGCATCGAATTCACAGTTGAACTTTTAATGGTTTTTGAGCACTACTTTGATTTGCAAAACATTTTATGACAACTCAAAAGAAAATCTGGTCTGAGCATTTTATTTAAACTTTTATTGCAATTCCTGGCCTGATGAACAGAAGTGTTGTTTAACTGTGAAGTATTTTTATATCAAGATTATTGATTATTCATCTTAAAGAATTTGAACTCACTTCTATGAATTTTTGTATACTTCATATGATCAAATCGTTTTTGTAATCATGAAATCTATCTTTAAGTTGCTTCAAAATAGATGCTAAATTGGACAAAAGATACCTTACGAGAGTCGATAAATAGATACATAATGTGAGAGAAATTATCTGTAAAATTCATTTGTTTATAAAATTTGTTCCTAGAATGCTAATAAAATAGGTTTCAGATTTTTTTAAATTTCAAAACTGCATTCTGCTGAATGAAGTCTTTTACATACATTGAATAAATTGTCTAGTCTCCAATTTGGGGATTCAGTTATTTCATATAAATTAATCTAAAAAGTTATATGAGAAAAATGAGAAACCCATTCCTAGAATCTTATCAGAAACTTATTAACCAAGAAATCCTTCCTCTAAAATTTGCTTTTTTAATGACAGAAAAATAAATATTTGGCCAGTGTATTTGTCCTAATTTGTAATACCATTGAGGTCAACAGGAATGAGAACTTGGTTATCTAGTTGTAACCTTCATGAGCTCATTAGTTTTGACTTTTACATAGCTTGAGAACACCAGGTTCTTCCTCTGAAGCTTGTAGTTGGAACAGAATGGACTAGATAAATTTGTGAAAATCTTGTAGACCAAATAGAAATCTAAAGTGCTAAAGGCGATTGTGGAAAGGAAGTTGCACCAGCTTTCTGGAGAACAGAAAAGAGTTTTGTTTGATGGCTAAGTTGGCTTGCAGGTGTGAGTCCTCAACCCCAGGGGGACTTCATGATTTACAGCCTGTTGACAACTCCAGACAGACAGGAAGCCAATGAATGGTATTTAAGTGTGCATTTTGGGACAGGCTAGCTGTATTTTAGGCAGCTTGAAGTATTCAAAAGCCAATATAAGCAGAGATTTGGGGCTTATGGTTGATTTTCTGTTTAATGGCATAGCTAATTTTTAGCATTTCCAGATAAAGAAACCTCTCCAGAGGCAAGATTTTCCATGTGTGACTTTGGTACCAATTTTATTCAAACGTAGTCTGCTTTGTTTGTTTTGGACATAGACTTGAGCCTGTTATTACTCTAAGAGCATGAGTATTATTACTTGACTTTATTAAAAGAGGCAAAACTCATGAAAACTTGTTCTTAAAATATGGCTTGAGTCCACCAACAATGACAAATGAACTCACATGTTCCTCTTGGCCTAATTTATTCTTGCAAATACAGTATTTTCCCTTGTGATTGACTGTGAATTGGCTGTGAACTGTGCGTGAAATCTCTCCAGACTCACTACCAAGTTTGGGTTATTCTCTTAAGAATATTAAGCAAACCATTTTTTATACATTCATGGAGCCAGGAATGCACAGAAGATTAGAGAGATTAGAAAAGGGTTCTTACCGAGGTTCACCCAGCTAGCCAGTGACAGAGCTAAGTTTATAAATCTATTTGTACTGCTCCAATCCCGAAATATTTCTGATATCTCACAATTCTGGAATGCTTTTTAAAGAAAAACCAGTTCTTTTTCAAAAGACATAACAAAAGTGATAGTACTACTTCCCCTCTCAGTGGTACTTTATTTCTGAGGCTATTAACCATAGGTCATATCATGGTGAGTATTTCAAATAAAATGAAGATTTGCTAACAGGAATTTAGGCCTATAGATTCCTCACTGTACAAACTTTAGTAAATTAGTTTATAAACATCAATCTCAGGGCTTGTGCTGTGCATCCAATACTGCATTGGGCATAATGCATACTACTGTAATTTCTTGAAGCAATATTAAAATGTAGGTATTTGAACTCTTCTTTTGAAATTGAAATAAAATGAAAGTGCAGAAAACAAATATATGTCAAGATGCTCAGAAGTACTAGACTCATGGAAGATTTTCAGCAGCTGCTGCTTTTCCAACCTTTGTCCTTTCTTTCTGCTCTGCTATCGTGGACCTCAAGGGTCTATTCTTTCCTGATAGGAAATAGATATTAGAGACTAAATGATTTGCTCAATGTAAGTAATAGGTTAGTGACATCATTAATTCAAATCTATGTCAAAGAGTAATAAGCAGGGGCCAGGGTGATGGCTCAGTAGAATAGGCACTTCCCTGGCAAGTGCAAGGGTCTGAGTTGAATCCCTGGTTTCAAAATAAAAAAAAAAAGCATACAGTTTCTCCTCATGAGCATTATTGGTTCATATCCATGGTAATGAGAGGCTATATAGAGTTTATCATAACTAATGCTTACTTAATTATTTGTTAAAATGTATTTTAGTTTTGGACAAGGCTAACAGTCTTTCAGGAGAACTGTTTATTTTTTTTCTTGGCAGACTATTTTTGTACATTTAAAGATGACATGTTTTATTAAAGAGATATATGTATCCAAAGCCATGACACTGGATTCATATTTGAAATCTGCCACCAGTTATATAAGAATAAAGAAACTTTAAAGAATTTATATGTAGCTGTTAGGACCCTACTATGTGCTAGCATTGATGCCAGATGCCAGAGACAGACAATGGTTTTTACTATTACACAATTTGCAATCTAGCACATACTTCTAGTACTGTCATTACTTTGTTAGTATGTTCAGAAGGTTAGAAATATGACAAATGACGGTTAGGTTTTTATAGCCAGTAATTATTCACCATGGAGTAAAAATTACTCCAAAAACTAGAGGTTGTCCACCAAGTGGCAATTTTTCAGTTGAACTGAGCCAGCTTAAGCTGTTTTGAATTGAATTCTAATATAAATTTCCCAGCATTCATAGGGCATCTAAGTAAATTCTGAACAAAAAATATATAGGGGGCTGGTGAGATAACTCAGTGAGCTAAAGCACCTGTTTAGGCAAGCACGGGGATTGTGGCTCAATCCCCGGCACCACGTGCTGCACCAGCCCAGCCTCCAGGGCAGGCAGAGCAGCCAGAGTCTGGGCGTAGTGGTGTACACTTGCAATCCCAGCGCTGGGGAGGCTGAAAGCAGGAGGATTACAACAAATCTGAGCAGCATAGCGAGACCCTTTAACAACCAACTACATTTAAAAAGGACCACCCCAAAAGAAAGAAGTAGAAAATAAAATAAAAGACATCAGATGAAATAAAAAATAAATATCACTTTCATAACTGAAAAGATCCAGGCTGACAGACGTGGTTAGTGTCTCTAACTGAACGCTAGATTTAGGCCAATTAACTTCCTCATCATAAACAGGATGAATCAGGGTGGAGGCAGGCCTGTGGGGGGCAGCCTGTGGCAGCTTCTGTCTAGAAGAAAAAGGTAGACTGAGTCAGCCATGCTCAGTTTATTCAAATTCCTTCATTTCACCCATGAAGCAGGAAATCCAGGACACAAATGAATCCAGCGTGCTCTCGAAGAGCAAGCCATCCAGAATGGAGAAATTGCTTCCTCTTGACACTTGTAGTAAGCACATGTTCAATGGTGCCAATTAAAATACTAAGCCATTCAAGAAGAACAAAAGCTTAAAATTTTACACACAGTGATGCTTTAACACAGTACTCAATTCCAAGGTACAAATAGTCAATGTAATTATTTTTTGATTGTAGATCATTTGCTATGTAAATTATCTGTAGCAACTTTTTAATCTCCAAATGACTGCTTTCTCTCCTCTCTAATAAAAAGTCACCAAAGGAAAATGCCAAGAAAACTTGACACTAGCTCTGAAGTAAATCTCCTAAATTTGAGCCTATATTCTGCTTCTAGCTATTTATCCACCTTCTTGAGAGGTTTGTTTTGTTGTTGTTGTATATGTTTTTTTTTTATTTTTATTCTTTTGATACAGCATCTTGCTATGCAGCTTAGACTCATAGTGATCTTTCTGTCTTGGCCTTGCCAGCCCTGGGGTTACACACATGCAGCACTGAACCTGGTTTCGGGTCCAGCATGGCACTCTTTGGGATCCCAGACTGGCACAATATGTGGTACCAGGGATTGAACCTGAGTCCTTACACTTGTCAGCCAGGCGCTTAGACTGTTGAGCTATCTCCCCAGCCTGAGAGATGTATTCTTATCTGTTACAATGAACAAGTGGAACTAGATGACCTCCCAAATCATTCACAGTTCTCAAACTCTAGAATTGTCTTTGCTCTTCTATCTCTATCTGCAGCTGATATATGTCTAGGAAACTAATCCAATTTTAAGTTTAGCTTAGAAAAATATAATGAGGAATGAGACAAAGCTGACAGCAAGTACATATCTCTTTCTTTTTGCATTTCTATGTCACTGATAATGAAGAAATCATATTGTTCATATTATTATTACCTGATGATGAGTTTATTATAGGAAGCTGGCAAATGCATCTATCCTCATCAATTTCCTTCCCATTCTCCCTTCCTCCCTTTTCTTCCCCTTCCTGTTTGGCCCCTCCCTGTCTCCTGAAGTCTACTTTCTGGTTTCTGGTCCTGACTCCTTCTGAGCAGCTAGTTTTACTCATATGATCTCCACTTCCACTCACTTTTGTCCTGATGCTATGACCTCATACTTGTCCATGGTATATTCATATTCCACACTTGCTTCTTCTATTTGTCTGTTCATGGGTATCTAGGCTGTTTCTACAGCTAAGATATCCCTAATTATGCTACTTTACTTCTGTAACTAACAAATTTATATTCAAAATGGATTTTCATTACAACACAAATACTGTTAAAACTGGTCAATGTTGAAAGTAAAGATAAACATCCCAGAATTATTCATGCTTTTGACTCGTTCTTATAGTACATTGACTATTTCATTTTACCATGTTACACGTGTGTTCGTTTATATGCATATATATATATATATATATATATATATATATATATATATATATATAATTATGTATCTCAGACATGTATGTTTTTCTATGGCTTACACAATGCTAAATTGAAAATTTAGTGTTTCATTGTCAGACATAGTTAATGTTACATTTAAAGGCAACAGTTTTCTACAGCAGAATTCATAATCAAAGGCAATGTGTGATCACTATATCATGATGAGTTATGCACGTGCTTCGATCTACTACTTTTTTTAAAAGGTACGGTGTAGAGCCTCCTGGCTTGATAAAATTGGAGAAAGAAATTGAACAAGAAGAAACGCTTTCTGCTCCTTCTCCTTCACCTTCTCCTTCATCCAAATCATCTGGAAAAAAGAGCACAGGAAACTTACTGGATGATGCTGTAAGTAAAACTGGTCAGGATTCACACAAGCAGTTCATTTTCTTCTCACTCCTAAGCATATTCTGCACAATTTACTATCAGTCTGACTTTACCTAATTTTAATTTCCTTGAAGTTCATTTCAAATCTTTATAAAAAAGTTTGCAGTCTTTCAATTCATTTCAAAGCTCAAAATTGAGCCAGTCTTTGGTAATTAAGTGCCGCTCATTCAGTGGAGTAGTATTAAAATTTTAGGAAGATAAAAATGATATTGGAGCATATATAAGCTTCACTGTTACTGGTTTGTGGTCGCTCTTTTCACAGAAAAAAAAAGCCAAAGACACAAAATCTTGAGGGTTATTACAGAAAATGAAGCATGATAGAGAAGAAAACTTCCCTTTATTGATCATCTGTTGTCCACTGGTCTATCACTGTTCCATCCAGAGCACTCAGCTCTGCAAGGCAGTTTACTCGGTGAAAGAAATGGAAATGTAGAAGTTGTGTAACTTGATTAGAAAAGAGCAGGAGTTTAGATTCCAACTCACTGAGGTTTTATAATTCTATCAAACTCACTGAGGTTTCTCTACCAAGCAAGGCTTTAAGTCATAGTTTTGGGAAGTTAGAACATATTTTCATATTTCTCTTATAATAACAATATGCACTTTCTAGGTATAACAGCAAGCAGGATAAATGAAAATTCTGAAGGTACTTCTGTTGTCTGATAAGTACTACTTGGTTAGGATAATTACTGTGTTTGGTTATAGGCATACACATTCCCACATGCACTCATGTTTTGAGTACAAATGTAAAATATTGGCGAAGAATATAAATTACCAGACTGATATGTTGCGGATGTGACATTTTAATTTATAGACTTTGGATTGCTTTTGAGTTTTACAGGAAATGATAATGCCAGAGGCGTTAGACCAGAGCAGGCTATGCGTACCTGCAAAGGCTTTGGAAATTACCAACGACCTGGGCCAGGTCTGCCCTAGCTGGGAGGTTTCTTTCTCTATCATTTGAGCTGAAAAGACGTGGGAAATGACTGATGGACATTATATTTCAGAAAAAGAGAAATAGTTTTTCCAACTTAGCTTCTTTTTCTTTTCTTCAAGAGACACTAGATTCTAGTGCAGATTTAGGTGAAAGGAGACATAACTGTTACCCCCAAAATTAAGAGCTCTCATTTCTGAGAACAGAAGACTTAAACTTTGTCCATCATTAAAGTAGCCACATTAATACCATTCTAATTGAATTTATATAGGCTGACTGCTTGGCTTACTCAGGATATAAAGGACACAGAAGGATTTTAAAAGCCTTTCAAGGATCAATCACACACACTGCTTTTCAAAGAAATTAAATATAATTGTATCAATAGTAGATGATGGCATTTTGTTTATAAATCAATATAAAATAATTTTTCTCATCTTTTATTAGACTTACATTAGGTCAAGATGTCCCTTCTGTCTTTCTCTTATAAATGTATTTTTCTCACTTACCAGCCCTATGCTAAGTATTTCTCTCTCAGCTTTATCCCCAGAAAGAAAACTTCTAATCTGCTGCATGGCCAGGGTCACCATTTGTCTCTTCAGGAGCCAGTTGTGGAATCAAATGACTCCTTGAGTGCTAAAATCCCGAAAGTTCTTCCCGGCCTTTGACACTGTTCATCATTTCATGCTTGAATTCTCTACAGAATCCCTGTAACAATAAAGGAACAATGAAAGGCAACTCAGATCCAATTAAGACTATCTAGGAATGGCCCAAGCTCACCAATGTGTCCTGTATGCTCTCCTCCATGGAAGGGTTGCTGCATTTTGATATATTCATTATTTTTTTTCTCACCATAGTTCTGATTTCTTACAGTTTTAAATCTTAAATATCTCCATCCTTAAAAATTGAGGTTGTTTTAGCTTCTGGGTAAAGCTTTTCTTGGAATTTCCTATCCAAAATCAAAGTGGCAAATTGTTCTTTGTTGTGCAGACAATTTGTATATATTTGAGGAGGCATGTACCTTATTGCGCATAAATATGCATTCCTAACAAAGTGAGGTCCTATTTTTCAAAGACGTGTGCCACGTTTTATTAATCTCTATCTGTCCAGTGCTATGTTTTTTGTGTACATTATCAATGTGAGGAATTAAGGCTTATAGGTCTTATTCTCTTTTGTTGGTTTGGCCATGTGCTCATGAAACACCTGCAATTTTCAGGCCTCCTGAGGCTTTTCAAAGAAAGAAGATGCTACAGCTTGAAACCACTTGTGTGCATGAGGGAACTGTCATTTAAAAAGTTCTTGCTTTTACCAGTTTTTCTCATGTCTAGCAGCCTTCATCTAAGATTAAGGGAGAATAAGAGAAGATTAGAAGGTGGTGAAACAACTCTGAAAAAGATTTGTGGGCAGTTATGTAAATGTTGCAATTCAGCAAAGATCTCTGAGATATAGGCTTTCTGGAGAGCACAAGGCAATGGCTGCTACTGCTCCCCACCTCCAAGTTCTGCAAAGTGTGAAGCTCTCTTCCAGGTTTCCCAGAGTTTGGGAACAAAATCTGCAGCTTAGGTCAGGGACTTTAATTGAATGTGGGAAATGTGCAAAGGTTCCATCTCTACCCTTGCCATCTAGAATACTATGCTCCGTAAGTCTTCAGCACTTTTCAAGGATTGCTTAATCAAACACTACACCCACCAAACACTCCACATGGGAAAACATTTCATGGTTAGGTAGTTTGGGAAATATTACTCATCAGAGTCACCACCTAGAGTTTGGAAATGGACTGTGGCATATCAGAGGCTCTGGTGAGTTCTGTAATAAGATTCGTGTTTACCTTGGAATTTTCACTTCTATATGACCACAGAAGTGTCTGATAGTTTCCTTCTTTTTTCTTTAGAGAGAACTGAATTGAATTATTTGCAATTGGCTTAAGTGATAGTGTTTTGTGGAAGGCTTTGTCAAAGACAGTGAAACAGAGAAAAGTAATTTTATCTCCTTGAAGACTTAAATCAGGGCTTTGTATATTTATATAGAAAGGGTGCTATTCAATTTTCTCTATGTATAAGAGACATACATAGAATTGAAAGTTTAAATTGATGTACCGCGAGATGTTTTAAAATAAAATACAGATTGCCTACAGAGTTCCTATGTGTACCTAAACCATAATGTATTTGTACACTGACAATTATTATCTCTAACCAGAAAAAGAGCAGAAGTAATGGTGAAGCAGAGGAATAGAGGAGAAAGAGAAGGGAGAAATAAAATAGGGGTAAAGGGAAAGCGAGGGAAGAAACGCCAGTTTAAGATTATCCCTCACGAGCGAGCAATTTCAGAAATGACTGCCAGATTTGCAACTTTCAATGTTTCGTCGCATTTTCTTGTTTGATACTTAGGGGAATACTGGGAAAAAGAATAGGTGACCTTTCATGCGGATGACCCAGCAACCCACCTTCTTTAATCAAGATATCACCAGAGCAGCACAGTGGATGCATTCATCTTAATTTATTCCCCAGATGTTCTGATAGAGCGATGCAGGATGATAAATACCGGGTCCGGGTTAGTTTTCTTTGCATGCTCTCATGCTGAGCTAGTTCTCACACAATGAGCTGAATACAATTCTGAGAAACCATTCTTACTTTCTTCCCCTTCTCCATCCACTTTCCCAGTCTGGGGATGAGAGATAACTTAATTCTGAGTAATCAGGCTCCTCATGAAATCCTATTTCAACAGTAAACTGGCTGAAATACAGAGCACCTGCCAGACCGACTTATCCCAAGGTAATGTAAGAACCAAAAAGATGTCATCAGCCTCTGTTTGCTTAACAATATACTTCCACTGCCCACAGTGTGGCCCCCCCGTTGCTTCCATTTCTGCCTCCTCCTCTCACACAAGTACAAAAAAAGCCCTTGATTTTAAAAATCAAGTCCATTTTCAGAGGCAGAAAGGAATTAGAAAAGGATAGGCCACTTGAGAAAGTGTTCCTTGTGCTTTAGCTCATTTGAAACCAACAGTTTCCGAGTAGCCGGACAGTGTGAGATGACAGCGTTTCCCACACAGGCAATTCCCTGTGATTGCCATTGCTTAGGCATGGAACGGCTGGAGTGGCAAGTTAGAGTTTGCTTAGTGAACTGAGCAGAATTGTGTTCATTGTGATGACTCTGAACTTTCAGGCTTCATGCTATCTGCTTTTGGATGTTCTCTCTGTGATTTTCTTCTAGATGATCAATGCTTTCTGCTTTTGTCATGCCCCTGCTACTTTTCATATGGTTTTTATTCTAGTAGCCTTTATTGTAAGGCTAACATAGCCTCTTCTAGCAATGGCAGAAATGTATATATACATATTTACATGGTACATATAGAACATGTTTAATAACTAATATAGACAAAGATATGAATAAACACCAAAACCAGCATACATAGACACAGTCATTGATTCTACGACCCCCACGACTGATTCAGTGCGATTCTGCATTCTTGGAAGGAAATGGCCTTATTATTACCATCTTTTGTACTTCTTTTTTTAGTATCATCATAGAGACAAGGAATATTTAATAATATCCTTTCAAAAATGCCCAGGGTCATAATCCTATTATCACTAGGACAACAAGGTCCTAGTGACCTTCTTGTGGACCCTGTATGACATGGTAGGACAAATGATTTAGTCAAGCTATTGACTTGTTTCTTTTTTTTTTTTTTTTCTTTTTTTGAGACAGGGTCTCACTGTGCAGTTCAGGCTGGCCTTAAACTCACTTTATAGCTCAGGCTGGTCTCGAACTCACAACAATCCTCCTGCCTCAGCCTCCCGAGTGCTGGGATTACAGGCCTGCGCCACCACGCCCGGCTATTGACTTGTTTCTAAAGCCTTGTTTCTCAGTGAAAGCCATCTCTAAGCTTTCTGAATCGAACCTTACTGCATTCGACTAAGTTCCCTTGTGTTCTGTGTATATTGATATCCTTCTATTTATTCATTTATGAATTCACTATGAATGTATTGATCACATGTTTACACAACTAAAAAAAGGACTGTGATTATATTAAGGATTTAAAAATGTAGTGAAATACTCTTTTCATCCTTGAGGAACTCGATCTTTCCCACAAAGGAAAAGCTAATGCTAAGCTGTTCCTGAGATATGATGTGCTATCATCTCAGTTACTTTTCTCTCATTGCTGAGACAAATGCCTAACACCCAGAATTAAGGAAGGAAAGGTTTATTTTGCTCACAGTTTGTGAAGGTTTTAGTACCCACTCAGCTGGCTCTAAGGCAGAGTGGTGTGGTTCATAGTGGTGTCCAACAGAAAAAGCAGCAGAGCAAAATGGGAGGAATAGCAGAGAGCAAGCCTCTTGGCCTCCTTCATAATGCATGCAAGCTGCCCACCTTAGAGAGGGTGTAGCACCCACAGCCACAGTCCAAGCACTGGATGCTGAGTCAACTAGAAATGCTAGAATCCCACCCCATGATTGCATGAGACTTTGGGAAGACTTCTAGACCCAATAGGAACTGCTGTGATGAAAATAAGAATGCAGATATGCAGGCTCCAGCTCTGGTGCAATCAGAGATGGCAGCGAGGACTGGAGGAAATGTGTACAATGAGTGCGTATCTGCAAAAATCATGTTGGCTCTTCTTGGTACATCTTTGTGGAGGCATAATGACAACACTCCTAAAATATATGTCTTCTGCATCCTTCCACTCTCTCAGGTCTTCCCTTCAGTGTTAAGTGTTTCTCTACCTTCTAGAAACTTTCTTATTCCAGCCAAAAAAAAAGTGGAATTCCTTTATGGGCATTACTAAGGGAATTCACACTATTCTCCCTACAGCTTTCACTTCCTACAAGGCAGATTAGAGTTAGCCATGGTATTTGAAAGAATGATAGAACATCTTTTGTGACAAATCTTTAGGCACCATCATTTGTTTGTTTAATTAATTGTGTTACTATCATACAAAATGATACAGCATGTGGCTGTGTAACGATTGTGAGGATATGCAGATGAAATACCTAATATGGACCATCTGAGCTTATTTAGTCACTCTGGATTGTCCAGGAAGAGTCATTCATATCCTGTGTTTTGAAAAATATTGTTGAAGTTTTATGAATTACAACAAAGACTCAATTTTCAAGAGATAAGAGAAATATTCTTAATCACCATTGAGGCACAGGCGATAGACCCCCCCAAAAAAAACAATATTTATTCCATGTTTTAAAATATTTATTTTATTTTATTTTATGTTATTTTATTTTTGGCAGAACCAGGGATTGAATTCAGGTCCTTGCATTTGCCAGGAAAGTGCTTATTCCACTGAGCCTTCTCCCTGGCCCCATATTTATTTTAAATTAATGGGTGATATTGCATTTGTTATGTTTTAAAGCATACAACATTATACATTAGTGAATATCTTGTTAGCAAATGCATTATCTCCCAGAGTTATCATTTTATGGTAAAAAAAAAAAAACCATTCTCTTTGCATTTTAAAAGAATTGAACACAACATGATGAATTCTAGTCAGCAACCTGTCAGACTTCTTGGATTTATTTATTTTATAAAACTGTAAATATGTTTCATCGGACCAGCATCTTCTTATGTCATTGAAACCTTAAGTTCTCCAGTCTCCGGTAGACACCATTTTAGTCTGTACTTCTACTAACTCATCTTTTTTAGATTGATCAAGATCATGAGCTGCTGCTTTGGTTTCTAAATTTCTTCAGGATCATTGTATCTGTGTTGTCATACATGAACAACTCTGTTATCATTTAATGGTAGTACACTCTGTACATGTATGACACATTTCTTACCCACCGATCCACTGATAGTCAGTGAGGCTAATTCAACATCAAAGAGTAATGAATGCTTTCATAAAAATGGAAGTGGACATACTTCTCTGATGCACTGATTTCCTTCCCTTTACCTATATAGCTAGCAGTGGTATTTTTAATAATATGAAGAAAATTGCTACTATCTTCTTTATGGGAATATATTCCTACTAACAAAGTATATAGTTCCATTGTTCTCTCATTGACAGCTTTGTGAAAGAATTTGGATGAGAAAAATGTAGGTTAATCTACACAGAATCTAAATGTATTCTGTACAGCTTCTCAAATAGAGGCTGTGGACTATTTATGGACTACCATTTCTTCCATGGAAACTGTCTCTTGAAACACAGATCACTGTTTTAGGTTGTAGAGCTGATTAGACAATGGAGGATAATTGTGAAACCCCAAATCAGGGAAAGCACATAGTTTTATTTCTAAAATCTTCAACTATGACATTATCTTCTAATACCACAACTATTATAAGCATGGGACGTGTATCATTTAGATTATGTATTTTTAAGAAGTAAATAAAATAAGTATACACCATACAAACATTTTACATTCAAGCACGAATTTCATAAACACAGAAAAATTCCATTATGTGACCACAAAAGTAGGATGTGGTAGGTGAGAGCCACTAAAATGAGTGAATTGCAGGGTGAATCTAAGTAAAAAGAGATGACTTCTTAGAGGAAATCTTACATTCAAAAGAAGATGAAACACAAATCTCATCTTAAAAATTTACTCATTTATTTTCACCATGAGTAAAACTATTATAGTGAAATTATAGCAAAGAAACAGTGTCTATGTTAACATTGTTGATTCTACATTAGTTTGTAGTATTATTAGTATAAAGACATCCCAGGGCCAGCCATATAGCTCAAAGGATTAAAGCATCTGCATAGGCAGACGCAGGGGCTGGGGGTCCAATCCACAACCTGCTGTGCTGGCCCCGCCTTAGGGATGCAGTGAGATAGTGAAATATGATTATATGTTCTACATTTGTGAAAACATGCACACACTTAAAATCCCAGAGCTTGGAGGCTGAAACACAGGAAGAATCCCTACAAGTTTGATCTGTGAAGTGAGACAATGTAGACCTTGTAGTAAATATATTCATTCTAATTATCCATAGATTGTCAGTGTGGTCCTTTTAGTCGACAAATAAGACCTCAGTTCATTATTCTTATGGTTCCATTGGTCAATCTTCTGGTAGGCTCGCTGTCAT
This sequence comes from Ctenomys sociabilis, assembly GCA_004027165.1. Classification (NCBI taxonomy): domain Eukaryota; kingdom Metazoa; phylum Chordata; class Mammalia; order Rodentia; family Ctenomyidae; genus Ctenomys; species Ctenomys sociabilis. Next base: position 98,117 of record PVKA01002339.1, read on the forward strand.
CATCTCCCTTCAAGACCTTTAGGTTGGAGAGATGATTAGACAATGAAACACAATTATGAAAACCCAAATCAGGGAAAGCGCCTTGCTAGTGCATTTAAAGTGGTGAAAAAGTGTTGCCCTTACACCATGTGCAGAGATCCAGCCTAGTTGAAAGGCATTGATGACCCAGGGTCTTTGATGTCCTCAAGGTGAGGGACTCACCTACTGTTGTAGCCTGATTAAGGAGAATGAATGGGATCGCTCTTGGATTTCAGGTGAAAAGAATTTCTGAGGATCCTCCCTGCAAGTGTCCAAGCAAGTTCTGTGTGGAGCGACTCTCCCAAGGAAGATATCGAGTGGGCGAAAAGATCCTCTTCATTAGGGTAAAGTTTCGCTTTTACTTATCATCTTGTTTTTCATGGGGATGTTCAGAACATGGGAAAATATGATGGAAAATAACAAATAACTGAGCAGGAACTTTCAGATGATGTTCACAGTAGCTATGAGCTGTGTGGTATGAACTTTTATTTTCAAGTAGTTTGCATGATGATGTATGAATGAGGACTAAATAAATATGATTATATGTTTTACATTTATGCAAACATGCAAAGAGATAATAAGATCAAATGAAGTAAAGAAAAGTATATTCACTTTCCTTTGAACATCTAGCTTCAAAGCAACCACCCCAGCCTCCTCTCCTGTATGGTGAAGAGGAACAGCATTGCTCCCTGCTTTGCCATGCTTTGCATGATGGGAATGATCATCCTATTGGCTCTTGGCCCCTTCTGGATTATTCCGATGTGTTTTTCTTTTTTAAGAAATCTGTGTCATGGACTGGAGGGAGAGAATGCGAACTTTATTATTAGTGACTCATTTCTTACTGAGGTTTCTGAGTTACAATAGAAGAATGTGAACCAGTGATGGATTTGTTACCCTCTTGTTCATTTTATAATGGTCCTGATTTAAATGCAAGCAGTCTTAGAGTGTAATAGATGGCTTATTGAGGCAATATTTCAGGCCTTTTACTAGGAATCTGCTTTGTTAAATAGCAAAGAAATTTAGTGAGATTGTGACTTCTGCTAAGATTAACAGATCATCTTTTAGAAATACAAGGAAAAGAAAAATATAGCACTGATACATTCCCAGAAATTTTCATTAAAAGTATTTTTATGCCTTATAATTGAGTCATTTACCAAAGAACAATTCAAAGGAACTATTTCTCTTCTCATTTTGGATAAATTATGTGCATATTGCTTATTATTTGAAGAACAGATTGATGTGAATGTGTGAATTTGTCACAACCAATGAACATTTCTAAAACACCCAAATCTCTAGTGAACCAGTGCAAATTTTGTTGCTATGGCATTTTAAAAATTTCAACTTTTATCTAAAACTTACTTGAAATACGTCTTTTTATTGGCACTGACACATGTGTCTGGGGAAATATTTTATTATGTTTACCTTTAAAATATAGTAATGTCAGTCATATATTTTAACCTAATTTTGCTTACAGATTTTTTTTTAATTTCTAGGAAATAATCGCTATTCTGCTTTGAAATGGCAACAAAAGGGGTCCAACAATATTATTTTTAAAGGATGGAAATAGATGTGAATGAAGTTTCAATAGGAGACACAATTTCCTGAGTTGCTTACGTTATTGTTGTTGTTGTTGTTGTTCTTGTTCTTCATTGCAAGAATAACATATTTTACCCTAGCTGCCTGCTTTCACTTTACCACATGAAACTAATGATTTAGAATCCAATTGGGTGGTTTAAAATTCTACCAGGATGACCTTTCTCAGTACAAAGTGAGGTTCCCTCTGAATATTGGGCCTCAGAGCCTAAAATCAACATAGAGGGTTTCATTTATTTTTAAGTTTCATTTTGTAATAGCAATGTCAGTGAACACATATAGATGGTTTTCTTCTTCATGTAACCTAGTGTCTCCAGGGTCACATTACATCCACTTACGTATCAGAGACTTTTTTAATGATCATTGTTCTACTTTAATGCATTATAAGGAACTGGAATTTATTCCTCAGAAAGTCTCACAGTATTGCATTCATTTTCAAATGATTTTAAGGTTGTGTTTTAATATGTTAACTGCATTGTTCTGAACACCTGTGTTGAATAGTAGGCTCTTGTCATTAAGTTCCCACACATTCTGGAAGGATGACCACCTCACAGTGTCTTTATTACACTTCCATATTATTTTAGTTTGCACTTTTATGTTGTGGCTTAAAATCTGTCATATCTTTTTTTAATAAGGCGTATGTTGTCGCAGTCACCTGGCTATGTTTATGTGTTTGGTCTATAAAAAGTACTAGCAACAAAACATGCTCAAGGCTTTAACGTTTGTCCCCTGCTTTCCATCCAGCGAGGCACTATTGTCCTCTTAGTGTCCTAATGAGCTGTCCAATTCAAAGAACAAAGTGGTATCTTCTAAGTATATTAAGTCTATTGGCTTTACTCCTAAATACAATTATCACAACATTAACTCAGAAAGAATGACTCCTCTGAAAGTCATACACAAGTTTCTTTTCCCAAGCCCATTTCTAACACAGTTACACTTGACTCACTCCTCTTCATTTAAACCAGACTTAACATTATTACCATTAACCCAAACTCTTTATTCTTCTGTGATTTTGTATGGATGTGTATACACACATCTTCTCTCAAAACCTCCAAATGGTGATGAGAAGTAAACAAACATGCACAGATTTCAGCAAAAGATCCAGGAAGCTATTTTCTGTCTAGAGTATGTTTGATAAGCTTATGCTTTATCTCTTGATTTGTAGAAACTAATGTAAAGATAGATAGTTCTCACAAGTCTAACTTGTACTTACACATAGATGCATCCATATGATTATGTGGTAATATTTGTCTGTTTAAGTACATCTCCATTTGCAGGTAAGGAATTAATCTCTATCCAACTGTAGAAAACAATGTTCCAGTTACAGAAAATCCTCTGAGGTTTTTCACTTTGCTTTTGTGCATATGTTCTAAAACTCCCCTGGCAAAGGAGAGTTTTTGTTGCTGCTTTCCAGTCAAATACAATTTCCAAAATCCAGGTTTCTGCCCATATTTTTCACTGAGAAACAGTGCTCTTTAAACTCTCAAACACAAGTGATTTGTATCTATATTACACCGGTGCACACTTATTGTCCTTCAAGGATATCTGTATTTCAGTTATTTGGGGATTTATATGGTGATGATAAAATTTCCTTACCTGTTTCTACAGTAGCAAGGATTTGAATATTTCCCATTGTCATGATATATATCTTCGAAATAGGCTCAGATAGGTCAGCAGAACAAGGTCTTGAGTTCTGGAAGGAGAGAAGTAAGATCTTTTCTCTTGTTGTTTTTCTCCCTTGATTGATTACCATTTGGGCTCAAATATGAAATCATTTGGCAAAAATTGAATCAGAACTTTCAAGGCAAATGTTCAAATATCTGTGGTATAATAAGAGCTCCTATGATTCTGATGTGTGCTGAAATTCGAAGATCTTTAATTAGAAAGAGAAAGCTACAGAAAGATACTCATTATAGTGCAACATAGCTAGAATCACTTCATGGCTGCTCATGAAAGAATAGTAACACTGTGGCACTAAACAATAATTATTTTAAAATGTTATGTGTTATTGGGAGAAAATGTTTAATGTTAACGTTCAGTGAAGAAAATGGTCATTTAATTTATATTTCCAAATAAAGTAGCTTATGTCAAAATGATATGCTACTATAATTAAGATATAAATACAGTAAGAATAATTGAAAATAGTTTCCAATTGTTGAGGATATACAATTACGAACTAATATTTTGATCTACATTAATTTTATGATTTTTCTCATGATAGTAAACAAGATGAATTAAGAGTTCAGCAATCTGATACAACTGCAAAGTTGAAAACAACTCAAAGGTCCTTGAAAGTTGTCAGATCAATTAGCTGACTCCTACTTGTTTTTAGCCAGCTCAGCCTTCCCTGAGGGCAGGGCTGGCATGGCATGTGATACCAAGGATCAAATCGCAATTCATACACACTTGCCTAATCTTGCCTAAGCAGATGTTTTGGACCACTAAGCTGTCTCGCCAGCCCCTAATTTTAGTGGATTTTTGCTGAGCATCTGAAGAAAAGGATAGAAAGTTTATGGCAGCTTTTGTACTCTTAGCCCTAAAAGGATTTAGCATTTTTTAAAAAATGTTTTGGTCTAGGATCTTACTATGTAGCTCAGACTCATAGTGATTCTCCATAAGTAGTCTCCCCTCTACTGGGATTACAGGCGCATGCCACCATGGCTGGTTTTCGTGGCCAGCTCAGCATGCCTGAAGGTGGGGCTGGTGCAACATGTGGCGCTGGGGATCTAAGCCAGGTCCATGCGCTTTCCTAAGAAGGTGCTTAATCCACTGAGCTATCTCCCTGGCCCAGGATTTAGCATTTTGTTAAGAACTTGGAGCATGCTGTTCCTTGAGCCAAGGGCTTATATTCTCTCCTTTTCATTATTTTACTTCTCCATTTTAGAAACTCACAATTTTGAAAATTGGCCCCAGAAAAAAATGGAAATATTAATCTACAGTCTCCATAATATGTTTTCTCTTTGAATACTTCACCATCCTTCAGCCACATGTTCTCTTTCTTCCTATTAAACATTAAAATTTTCACCACTTAGTGGTCCATTCCTTTAGGGCTCAGTATTTAGGACCATGGAAACGCTCCAATCAGATAGCCAGATTTGACTATGTCTGTGAATGCACGAGATGGGCACACATGCTCCTGTGATGGGAGCATCCACACACCCACAGGGTAACACCATTACACATAGTACATTTGCCCTTAGGTTCTCGCGGGAAGACATTCTGTTGGGGGAGCATTGGTGAGGGAGCTGATTCTGGGGGCAGCTTGCTTAGACATTGATATGATAAATGCCTTTGCTCAGGTAGTCAGAATTTGTCAGTAACATAAAATCATACCTTAGAGTTGCTCAAAACGTAAACCATAAAGTAATTGTTCTGGGAGATACTCAAGGTGTAATTTATAGAGACAATAAGGAGTTCACACAGACTGCTATAATGAGTCCTATTACTAACAGTTGACCATGTTTGTGTCTTCTAAACCTTGATGTCTCTCTACAGCATCTCAGACCTATGTGGTCAACAATGAGACTCCCACTGCGCAGCTGTGAAAGCTGACACACAGAAGTCGAGTACCTTCTTCAAACCACTTATTGGTGGAATCAAGACTCAAACCCTGGCAGCTTCACTCCTGAATTTGTACTTTTTATGACTAATAATACTAATTTGTTTGCAAAGAGGTTTTGGATGTTTCAATATGTTAATAGAACCTATAAACTCCTAAAAATATATACTGTGTAACATTTTCCACTCATTCTTAACCTTAAAAATAATGCTCATCCAGAGAGGGGCTAGAAGATTTTGAACAGATATTTTGAGAAAGCTACTATAAATCTAAACAAATTTTAACAGTAATTGATATCCACAATTATATGGAAGTAAAGGTTTCTTTTTTTTTTCCTCACCACAGTTAAAATGCAACAGTTTAAATTACTAGGAAGAATAATTCGATTTGTACTCTTTTTGCCATCGAGTTCCATTTCGAAAAGATTATCTCCAAGGAAATGAGTAGAAAATCTTTAGAAGAAAGACAACTAAAATTTAATAAAGACCCATTTGCTCAGATTTTACAAGGTACTTTATAAACACAATCCTCTACCATCGAGTGAAAATAATTTATTTTATTCTTTGGTTGCAAGAAATGCAGAAAGTCTTCAGGATTTAGTCTTAAGTAGATGAATTGATACTTACAGCCCTGAGTCCCTACCCTCAACACATGTCATGCCAAGTTTCTTCTTATATCAAGTCCATTAAATGCAAACCTTAATTGTAAGATCAGTCCTCTCAAGAGGATTTGTTCTGTGATATTTAAGGTACAATTATAGTAAAGTATTTTTATACCATATGACAGCTATAATATTTGGAGCAGTGTTTATGAGGCATTCTCTGTATGTTAGGCACTGTCCAAATATTTTTTATTGTCTATCACATTTAACATGCAAAAGTAATTAGAATTCTCTATATGTAATGTAAGATACATTATCTGTTCACACATCTTTCTACTAAAGATTAAAAAAAAATCTCTCCCTATTTTTATGGTAGGATCATTGAATCTTGGTAATTGAAGATTTTTTGAAAGTGGATTAATATTATTTCAAGAACATTTTCAAGCACACCTATTTTGGTAAAAGTGCATGAGATTTGCTACCAACATTCTCAGAGTTTAAGGCAATTTTTGCGCAGCTTAAGGACTGAAATGACTTCAAGAGCCTAAGGAAAACAATGAATAATTTATCTGGAAATCAGCAGAGGAATTTGCATCGTTATGGAATAACCATCTTTTTCATACTTTTGAGTTAAATCGTCACAGATCGATAGAAAGGTCACACACATTGTCATTGACTGTGATTTTTTTTTCTTTACCATAAAAATTCTTCAGGATTGTACTTGGGGTGGTAAAAATCAACTCACTGCAGCAAACCAAGGAAGAAAGGTACCAGAGCTATGTTGCTATAGCAACAGAACTCAGAGTGTCTTCGGGGACTTAATCTGGGGAAGGCCCAATGACAGTGAGCAGCATTGCCTTCTTTTCTGCTTTTCTGACACATATTGATTTACTGGGAGTAAGAGGTAGCTTGGTTTAAATTGCATACCTTGCCTGGTAATGAAAAATGGGCTGTTGTGAAAAAATGAGAAGAGCTTTAAACAAGTAGCAGGAAGATTAAAGCTTCCATTTCCCTTAGTAGACCCGTTATGGAAACAGCCATTATTTCATAGCTGAAAGTAGACAATTCAATTTGGGGAGAATAAATTCAACTAATTTGGAGATTTATGAGAGCAATGGTTATGATTTCAATGTGCGGTAATGGTGCATGTTTGTTTACAGGAAAGGGAATGTGGCCGCTTGCTTCTAGGTGTGTAAGATCCACAACAGCTGTTCCAGGGCTTTCATCCATGGCAGTCACAAAACTGCCAGTGTAGGAACATTTACAGACTTGGTCTCCTCACTCACCTGCCTCGAAATGGTGCAAGTCAGCATCCATTTCAATGCTTCAGTTTCAGTTTTAAAATTCTCCCTTGTAAATAACCTTTTTCCACCAAAGGCACTTGCATGTCTTGGGCATTTGTTTGTGATCACTCAGGCTTGGCTACTGGTGTGGATTCAATTTATGCTTTAGTAAAATATGTGGGCAAGATTTTGTGAGTGTTCACCAAGCCTCTGACCTCCCTCTGTGGGGAAGGCATATGTTGTGGACACACGCACAGTGAATTCTGATGAACCCTTCTGATAAAGGATGCAGCTGAGGGGGTATTGTGTTTACAATAGTTACATTTTAGGATTTAAAAACTTTAAATTTAGAAAAAGTTGAACCAGATAAAATTTAAAACTTTACCCTGGTACAAGATCTATTTGACACTACTTTTAAAAGCAGGAAAAATAAAATTTGGTATTTATTAGGCAAGTGGAAACAAACAACTACCCACATAGCTATCTCAAGCTTAAGGTAGATAATTCATTTCCTCTCCTCCCACTGATTCGAGCACCACTTCTAGTGCTCATTAAATGAAAGCTCAATTCCAAAAAGCACTCTGCCCTGAAATATGTTGCTTCTAACCACTTAGTGGTGAGTGGGATTTTTGAGCTTGGTGCCTCCCTTCACCAGACACGGTAAGTATTCCTCCTCAAGCCCAGCCCCATGAGCTACAGTCACCATGCCTTGAGTTCTATGATGCCCATGAGATTCTACTTTATTTTTGTTGTTATTATTAATTTTTAGGTAAGGGTCTACAGGGTCTCACTATGTAGACAGGACTCACAATGATTCGTCTGTGTTCAGCCTTCCAAGCGCTGGGATTGCAGGTGCATGTCACCACACCCACTCTCATTCACCATCTCAGTGCACCCCAGGGCCAGGGCCAGCACGGACTCTGGGGATAGAACCCAGGCCGCAGAGCTCTGCCTAAGCTGGCACTTTAGTCCACTGAGCTACTTTGTCTCAAATAATTTTCTCATGCTGTTGTGTCGCATCTACAATAAATGGTCCTTTTCCTTAACTGGCTACAGATCAAAACTATTCAAAGTTGAACACTGAAAAACATTGGAAAATCAAATGACTTTACAGAGAAAATGCATGGTTCCTGTGATCTGCATTACCAGTTTCTTCCTTCTTGAAATTGAGATATATTACATTTATGTAATGATGCACTATGCATATAACACTGCCTATCTACGGGGCCTGGGAGATGGCTCAGTGGAATAAGCACTTCTCTGGCAAGCACAAGGGCCTGAGTTCAATCTTTGGTTCTGCCAAAAAAAAAAAAAAAAAAAAAAAAACTATTGCCTATCTGTGCACCTAGATACATCTGTGGGAAGTAAAAAGCAGAGTTCAATTAGCATAATGACTTGGCATTTTAATAGATCTGTTCATTTATTTATTTACTTCTAATTGTGAGACAGAGTCACACTATGTAGTTCATGCTGGCCTTGAATTTACCTACGTAGCCCTTGTTGGCCTCGAACTCACACCTCCTGCCTTAGCTTCCTGAGTGCTGGGATCACAGGTGCACACCACCATGATTGGCTCTTTTAATGGATTTAGAAGATCCTGACCTGGTTTTTCAGTTCCTAAAATTTAGCTCACTGATGAGGGATTTTATGATACAGTATCAATTTTTCTGCATGTATGTGTGCATACACCTCATCACACACACAGGTATTCTTCAACACTCACTGAATTGTTTGTATCAGATTTTTAAGTAGGGGCTTTATCTGGCTCTTCTCTTTAGACTCCACAACTCTCAAAGTAGGCACTAGTGCTGGTCCTCATTTTAATACAGGGAGACTGAATGTTGGAGAGTTCATTCCTTACCAGGGAGTAAGCTGGAAACTTTTATTTGAATCGCATGTGTCTCATTGTGGAGCCTCCATATCAACCTCACGTTGTCCCTTCTGTTCAGCCTGGGTCTTCTTTGGTATCTCATTTTCTAAGTGCTGCTCCTCCATCTTTTAACCTCTAGTAGTAATTGCCCTTCAGTTGGTGGTAACTCCTTCTTTGTTCATGGCTTTGCCTGTACACTGTGGCAAAACGTGCAACTCAGCAGTAAATACCTGGTAGAGAATCAGAAGAGGAAAATCTAGGATATAGAGCCTGACAGAACCACAACCACAAAGATGAATCAAAATTCCAAACAATGACATTTATTTATTTATTTACCCTTTTTTAAGAAAGGGTCTATAGAGTGTTCAGAGTCTCATACTAGATCCAACTCGTAGTGATCTGCCTGTTTAAAGCCTCTCAAGCGCTGGGATTACAGGCATACACCACCACACCTAGTCTCAATTGCCATCTCAATTCCCATCCCCAGGGGCGGAGCCAGCACAGCAGGCCTGCCGATGGAACCCCCAGCCCCTGTGCCTGTGGCAGGTGTTTTAATCTGCCAAGTTATTTGGGCAACCCTACAATGGCTTTTACATATTTAAAAAAATTATTGATTTTCGTTTCATACTTCAAGTCTTCTAGAAGCAAAAATTCATTCTATGGATGAAAAAGTACTAAACAATATTCTCAATTAGACATTGTAATTAATAATTGGATTTTGCTCTGCTAAAATGAAATCCTTAGTCATGTATGGAACAATTTTTTGAAGGAAAGAGGTTAAGTTGCTTTCTGCACATTTTTATACCTTCACCAAAGAGTCTAAAATTAAACTTGTAAGCCGGGCGTGGTGGCGCACGCCTGTAATCCCAGCACTCGGGAGGCTGAGGCAGGAGGATTGTTGTGAGTTTGAGACCAGCCTGAGCTACAAAGTGAGCTTAAGGACAGCCTGAACTGCATAGTGAGACCCTGTCTCAAAAAGACCAAAAAAAAAAAATAAAATTAAATTAAACTTGTAACAAAATGAAACATTTGGTTTACCCACTAGTGCTTTTGAAATCTGTTTCCTTACAGTTATGTGTTTAGTAATTTAAACAAAGCAAATTTTTTAACTATTTTTAATCTTGTTGCTTGATAATAGTCAAGATATGCAGATTGTAACGGATATTCTCATGTACATCATTTAATTTTAGTATCATTACAACCATTTGGGAAAAAATAAATTGAATTGTTGACTTTTGTATCTTATTGAGGAAAATAAGTAATCTAATAGAGATTTTGTACCTTCCCTGACTTAATCTAGCAAGTAAATGGTTTATCCAATTTAACTATGAAAAATTTAATATCTAAATTGCATGTTTTAAATTTCACACAACAAAATTTCCTTTCGGAGTTTTTGAACTTAGCATAGATGAAAATGTTTAGTTGCTCACTGTGCTTTAAATTTACCAATAGTTTGTCTGAAATTATAAAATAGATGTTAAATTGTAATGTGAAATTACAAAGCTTATGAGATTTCTCTTGCTTTTATAGTCTTCTCAGTGGGAATGTTGGCTTGCTTATGTATTTCTACACTGAATTAAATGTGCACAAATTTTCCCCTTCCCCTGTGTGCAATTTTTTTTTTTTGTTGCAAAGAGGAAGGAAATGAAACAACTATACTTAATATGTTTTATCCTTAAATTATTAATGGGTCATCTAGCAGCCAAACACTAAACCTGTGAAATATCTGTCATTATAAATCATAGATAGCTGCCCTGTGGGCTCAGGTTGAGTACACAGATTCATTAAGAACTATGTCTTGCAAATGTGACCATAGTGATTTTTTTTTTTAATTTATATATTTTGTACACAATCTCACTACATAGCTTGGATTCAGTGAGCCTCCTGTTTGCAGCCTTCCCAGAGCTGGGATTACAGGCATGTGCCCAGATTTGTCATTGGCTCAGTGCATCTGGGGGTGGGGCTGATGCAGTATTCAGTGCCTGGGATCAAACCCTGATCCCTAAACTTGCCTAAGTAGGCACTTAATCCAGTGAGCTAACTCACTGGCCCTGACCTCTGTGGTTTCATATTAAGTGTGCTCAAGCACACTAATGCTAGAAATGCTGCCATTTTAATATTTAAAATAATAAAGTAGAACTCCATTATTTGGCACTGCTTTTTGATAAAGTTAGTGAGCTCAGTTACTATACAGTGTGATGATTTTAGATTTTACCTTACATTTTCCTCTAATAATTGAAAATTTGAATTTCAGCTCCATAGTTAAAATATGCCACCTCCTTCATCTGAACTGCCCGCCAGCCCTTGCTGCTCACTGCAGTGGTGCGAGCCTGCTTCCCCAGCATTCATTCTGCTGCTTGACGCCTTCGTAGCCACACTAGTAATGAGTGCTTGCAACACAGCCAGTTAGCTTTCACTTCCTGCCATCTTGTTTAAAGCATACTGAGGCCTCAAAGAGAGTGTTATAGAGCCTTTGGGAGGAGAAAAAGAATCAAGATGAAGGTTGGCTTGAGGACACATCTCTCAATTTTCCTAAGGTGAAATTCTTGACATTATTAAAAATATTAAAAAAAGAAAAGAACAAGAACAAGTGGATTAATAGGCCTTCAAAATTCTCTGGCCCAGGTGAGCATGAGGTACATACCTATAATTCTAGCACCTGGGAAGCTGGGGCAGGAGAGTCACTGCAAGTTTAAGGCCAGCCTAAGCTACATAATGAGTTTAAGGACAACCTGAACGATACAGTGAGACCCTGTCTAAAAACAAACACCTTCAAAAAAATTAAAAACAAAGAAAAGTCAAGGAAGGTGCTAAGTTCTAGCTTCCCTTTCACAAAAGGAACACTGGCTAAATAATATCTGCATCAAAAAATCGCTTGTCTCCTAGTATAATGCTGGCAGACACACCCTCTCCTCCCCTCCCCAACTCCTGACACTGCAGGGCCACACTCACTCCTGTCCTGACATTTGTGCCCACTGTGAGAAAGCACTGCTTGTCTCCCTAGGGGTTCTTACCATCTACTTTGTGTTATTAACAAGTTTAGGTAAATATAAGTAGCATAAAAAAACTTTTAATTGCTGGAAACATAACTACATGCCTGGCTTCCTCAGTTGTTTCCTTTTCACGCCCCATCCAGTTGATGTTTGCTTCCCTTCCCAGAAAGTGGTCCCTCGATTAATGTCTAGGTTTCCGTCTGAGCACTGTCATTTGTCCTGCTTCTTTTCTAATGTGCAAGCCTACAGAAAACAAAGAAATTTAGTGAATCTTTCTGATGCCTCTCTTAAAGCCAGAAAAGACCAACATCATGGGCTATTAGAAAAATTACAGGGCCGGGGAGATGGCTCAGTAGAATAAGTGCTTGCCTGACAAACACAAGGGCTTAAGTTCAATCCTCAGTTCTGAAAAAAGAAAAAAAAATGAAAGAAAGAAAAATTACAGACATTCAGAAGACGTAGCATTTTGTTAATGGCATGAAGATGAAGGGTAAGCAGAGTTGCTAGCTCGCACAGCAAAGCACTTCGGGCCACACTGTACAGGTCACAATTGTCCTCTCCGCCAGGAGGATCTTGACAAAACAGTTTTATATTTCCCCCACGCCACTGATGACCTGGACCTTATCTTAATAATTGACTAGAGGTACTGTTAGGAGGGAGGAGGTAAATGCTTGGGAGCTAAGGGAGGAGTCCCTGTACCCAAATGTAGAGACGTCACGTATCTCCTATATTTTCTCAACATCTTATAACAATAATAACAAATCCTGCAGTGAGCACTCCTGAGGAATATAAATTTCAAGCAGTAGCTGGCCACTAAACATATGAGTAGGCTTCTCCTTTCCACCTTGTACTCATGGACTTGTTGTATGCAACTGTGAACATTTACCTAAATGAATTAGTAAAGGGCAGGAGAGAGGATAATACATCCTAACAGTCAAAAGGGAGTTAGCTTTGCCAGACAAACAAACCAATAAATATAGCCACAATAATGTCTAACAGGAAGGGAAACAGATTTTTCCCAAAGATGACTTTGCTACCCCTGATGATTAGAGAACCTGGGAGCAGTTCTATCATGTTTGCAGAAAGCCACTCAGATACAGTAGGTTCTCCTTGTGGCCACTGTGAGATCAGAATGCTGAACTCCTCAGATTTCAAGAGGAGGCAATAGTAGAAGAGTAGAAGTGTGTGCGGATGTCACTTCACTCTGAAGGTGACTATAGTGGGAAGGCCTTGTTAAAACACAGGAGGCAGACTTGTGTGTCCATGTGGGTACCCCAGAAATCAGAACAAGGTGGCAGGATATTCCTTCAGAGCAAGTGTTTCTACTGAAAATCAAGATTGCAGCATTTTAATAATTTTCCCTAGATTTTCTTAAGCACTCTGGACTGAGCTGTACATTTGCTTTTCTGGGACTGAGACACAGATTTGATGTCTGTTTTCCAGACAAGCTTATTTCCTTACTTGTCTTTTGTTTTGCAACAGGAGGCCAAAGGACCCAAGAAAAGCAATAATTCTAATGTTTGTGTTTCAAAATGTTAACAGCCAATGCAGTCCGTAATTCTCTGATTATGCTCACTTCATTTATTCAATGTGAAGTACTGTGAAGAATGCTGCCCTTTGCTTAGAAAATGAAGAGTTGTTAACATGGATGAAAAGCAAAAAGTGTAATCTTGTCACCAAAGGTCCCAGTTTGCATTTCTAGGTGATGTTCCTGGACTTTCTGCCATGGAGACCGAGAGCATCTTATGAACTTCGTATCTTCTTGTTTCAGTAGGGTCTTCATGGTTGTTACTATGTCTCCACAGCCAAAGTAAAGCAGACATTGAAGGTAATTACTTAGATAATTAAGGGGAAAGCCTCTCCTCTTTGCTTTCAATGTGGAGCCTGGGACTCCAAGTCAATGAGGGACTTCGGGTGCTCTAAAGCAAGTGTTTTCCTCTTTGTCTTTCTTCCTTTTCCTGGTGAGCTAGTCAACATTGTTTCCTGCTTCTTTTTTTCCACTATACTTATAGAAATTACAGTGTGGGTTTTATTGAGGGTGAGTAGAAATCTGAAGCCGTTTTATTTTTCTTGATTGAGCACTCATGCATTAGTGCCTCTTTTCATAGAACTTATTCTTTAAATTATTTTAACTATTTATCTAGATTTTGTTTTCATATACAATACCATCTTGGTTTTTACTTTTAAATATTTCTACTTTCAAATAATATATCCAAAGAATTAGACTTTAATCATAGTTTGGTTTTGTAATATTTCTGTTCTGCTTGGTTACATGAATTGCCCTTTGTGGTTTAACATATGTGGAACTGTGTGGGCTTTTGCCAGATTCCTGTCCCTGAAGTGGTACCCAACTTGCAGAGGTATCAACAGTGTTTTCAGGGACATGTGTGATTTATTACTTTAGCAAAATAAAGCTCAAGGAAGGCAGGAATTAGACAGCACTGGAGTTGAAGTTCCTGCATTTGCCAGGGAACCCCAGAGGAGTGTCTCTTTTATAGTCTTTAATAATTATGAACTGCAAAGAACAGCATATTTGACAAATTCTTTATGTTACATGCAAATCCAGAAAAACTTTCAGAGCAACTTCATGCTGTCAAGATTGCCTTAGGAAGGATATTTGGAAAGTGCATTTTGATTAGCTTAGGTTTCTAATAGTATGATGAAATGTCTCCCTTTACCCATTATGTATTTCCTTGTCCACCCACCGTGTACATAGTGTGTATATGAATACACTTCTCCATAAGCTCTATTTCTTTGTAAAAACAGTATGCCTCCATGCTCATACTTAAATCTTTGCATGACTCCGATCACATATTGAATTGCAAGAGAACCAAATCAAATTTCCTCCTAAGGTTAAGGTGAAACCTAATCACTGAATTTGATCAGGCTCTCTACCAGTTCACTTTGTGACCTGAATCGTGGAAAGAATGAAGTTCAGGAAGGGAGGCATTGCTGTGACGTAAACATCAATCGTCTACTGACTATTCGGACACTTCAGTGTAATCAGCGTGCTTATCCTCAGTAGTAGTTGCTGAGCAGAAGAGAGAGAGAGGAGCTCCTAACGATCAATTTGAGAACTTCAGGACATGCGCAGTCAGACTGTAGAGCACAAATGCGTGGAACCAGACACAGCTCTCCTTGTGCTTGTTGACAGTGTCAGGAGACTTCAGATGCAAGCTACTGTAAATGAGGGTGAAACCCACTCCGCTGAGCTAATCTAACTGTGACAGCTGCGACCTCATTCATCACCAAAGGTGATGGCACTACTATCACAGGCCTGCGTTAAGTTTCCCTTTCCACTCTTTAGGTGACACTTGGTTCAAGAAGAGGTTGCCTGTCAGGTTTGGGGGTATTTTTCTGACTTAAAAGAAAAGAACATCTGTGTTCTTTTCTACTTTCCCTACATGCCCTTTAAAAATTTACGATTAATTGTTCTTTGTGTTTGTCCATAGTACAAGATGCAGACAGGATATCCTGTCAAAACACTATTAGTACAAATCGTTTTTCTCTTTGAGTTAAGTGAAAGTAGCTATATATACCTATCCTAACTATTCTGCATATACAGATACAAAATGGTCTTTCCTTTGTATCCCCTTTTTTCATTTAGTCCTGTCAGAGATGGATGTTCCGTTGGCATCTAAATACTATAGGTGTGTGAGTTCAGCAAAACAATCCAATTCAGTCCAGCGGTTCGGAATAGTAGTGGGTTATCCAAAGAAGTTGTTGACTTGAGCCTTTCACAGCTCAGCATATTAATATAGCTTTACCTTATATACCTCATTTTTTACTCCTATTTATTGAACTAGAGAGACAAGAAAACTGTTATCTAAAAGCATTTTGAAGATTCTTCTGTTTTAGAGTAAGTCTTTACAAGAAAATCTCAGGGGCAGTAAGGTTGCAGTAGGCATGGATTTTACATGAGAGGTTTCTGATGGAGTTGGCATGTTTGTTCTTTTAAGATCACCTTTGGAGGAATCTAACCATGAGGTAGAATTTTCTTCACTGTCTTTCCTGCCTTTTTTTCCCCAGAGAAGAGAAGTAGCAGAATGAGGCTGAGGAGCCAAGCTTTAGATCAGCATTTCCATCCAGATCCCTTGGGTTTCTTTGTGTGTAAATACGGACATAGACAAGCCAGTCATTGTTCCAATTGAAGTTAAACACACTAAAATTCAGAGTGAGCCAGCCTGGCTGTGTTCCCAAGAATCTCAGGGGTGCCCATGGCAAGAATTTCTGGCAGAGCTCCATCAGCTGAGACTTTCCTGGTCCTAGAACCATCCTAGATGTCTTCAGCTGCTAAATCTCTCTCCCAGGGCACCTTCTTTTCCGTACTTGACCTCACGAAGTTCAGATGAAATTTCTAAAGCTTCTTTGACAGTGGAGCGGTGGTTGTACAGGGGTTAGAAGGCTTGCCACCTCTTGGTGCTGAGTACTGAGATAGCCAGGCATCCTGAAGTGTCAGCTCAGGCCCCCCTCCTAGTTCTCAGCTCCTCTAGGGGCAGCAGTCTGCTGCTCACAGTTCAAATTCATCCCTGCACTGTGCTCTTCAGGACTGTCCAAGTGATCTTCATTTCTGAGCCACCCCAATGCCCTATTCTCAGCTCCAGCACATTTTGCAGCAGGCACAGCAGAGTTTGAACTTTCCCGAGCTTGGGCAGCCAGAGAAATGGTGGAACACAAAGTAAGTGTGCAGGTGTGCGCCACAGAGGTGTGGCCTTGGAGTCCAGGTGCAGGCAGGTCCTTTCTCCTGGGCATTGTTCCCCTGCTCTCTTCCCGGCCACTTGGAAGAGAGCTTTGTCCTGTCCCATCCTTCTGCCAGAATGTAACATGCTTGCTTGGAGCCAGAAAGGCATGGATATGACCCACGAACACATCAAACTTCTCTTCCTTCAGG
Organism: Ctenomys sociabilis; assembly: GCA_004027165.1. Lineage (NCBI taxonomy): Eukaryota > Metazoa > Chordata > Mammalia > Rodentia > Ctenomyidae > Ctenomys > Ctenomys sociabilis. The sequence goes on from PVKA01002339.1 coordinate 114,925, forward strand.
TTGTGGGTGTACGGTACCAGATCCCAGTGATACCCATTGAGGCAAACAACTTCCCACAACGGGTCTTACATGTCCCTGTGCTGCTCAGGCCCTATGCCTCACCTCAGGCTTCACTTGTTGCCTGAAACTCACTGCCATCTTGTCACCTCTGCACAGGGCTGGAATCGGTCTCCTACTCTCCTTGTAACATGTCTTCAAACAGGAATGACTCTCTCACCTGCTTAGGTTTTCATTTTCTTGATTGATCTCTTTGAATTTCCACTTCTTTTTTAATCTTAATTTGTTATTAGTACACGTTTGCCATACACAGTGATTCCATTCTGTGTGGTGAGCAGATACTGGTCCATAATGCATCTTAATTTCTTTTTAATCTTCCCTCCCCCTCCCAACCTCCTCTTCCATCTCTCATGAAAGGTCTGTCCTTTTGTTTTCCATTATCCATCTTTTAATTTGTTCTTCAAGTTCTGTATACTTTGGGTTTCACATATAGAGGAAAGCGTGTGATAGTTTAACAATCTCTTGCCATAGCATGTCATAGAAAATGGAAAATATTCTATCAGCTATTTAGACCTTGCAGATTCCACATAAGCAGAGTGAGGGAGGTAATAAAGTATTAATGATCCTGCTGCCTAGATATTCACAGTTAAATACATCACAGTTCCATTCTCTCTTGATGTGCAGTCTGATACTGAATGGCCTCCAAGCCTATTCCTCTGATACAAGTCTTTTCCCAAAACAGTTCAGTACCTCCTTAAATGATGAGCTATTAGAAGAACTACAAGAACCTTGTTTTGATTATGTTCCCTCTAGTATTCTTAACATGAAAGATTTTTATTTATATTGAATCTAAATATATATTTAATATACTGGGGCTTTCAATCTATTTTGAAATAACAACTTGTCAAATACTTTTTTTTAGCTGGCAAGTTGAAAGGGATTTTTTTTTTTTTTTTGCAGGGGGGGAGGGCTGGCTCAGGCTGCCTTAAGGGTGGGTCTGTTAAGGCAGGTGGAGCTGGGGATCAAACTACGAACCTCGGTGTCCTGTGCCTGACTATGTTTGCATGAGCAGGTGCTTAAACAGCTAAGCTAATGGGCAGGCCCACCTTGTCGAAGTTTGGATAGCAAAACATTTTAAGATTTAACTAAGAGGCCCAGGATTGAGCTGTTTAGGAGAGGGCTTCAGCCAGTCATTGGTTTGAACATCGTGAGAATGGATGTCTTGCCATGGAGATGTGAACTGGATGTGAGTCAGGTCCAGATCTACTTCTCCTTAGTCTGCTGGGAGTTAGAAGCAGGGCTGGGACTGAAAAAAAAGAGTTGCCTATTGCAAGGTTTGTTTGTTAACTTGAATTTAAAAATCAGAAAAGGTAAAAATAAAAATTTAAGGAAAAAAATTTAGAATGAGACTAGTGGACTAAGCAGATAGTGAACAAAGAATGGATAAGCAAGTGTTCCTGTCAGCATACGGAAGGAAACATCTGAGCAAGGGCCACAGATTCCCAGAGAAACAGGAGGCGGGGAGATCAAGCAAGAAAGAAGCAAAGCCCTTGGCTGGGCAGCCTTTCACATAGAGGCTGAGGGAAGGGTGGTGAGGAGCACTGGTGTGAAAGGCAGGTCAAAAGCTGTGCAGCTGCAGGAGGGTCACCCTTCTTAACACATGAGTGCGGACCCTCCTGAAGGTAAATTGGGGATTCCTAAGAATGCAGGGGCATGAGAAGCACACATTTTAATCAATGAGGTTGTAGTGTTTCGAAGGAATCAGAACAGTTCACAGAGGACACCCAGATGCATCAGCTTGGGAGTGGGTAGCCCATGACAATGGAATTTAGCCTGCAGCCCTGCCTGATACAAATTCCCAGGCCAACACACATTGTCAGCTACCCGGGGAGGCTTTCTAATTTGATGTGTAGATGATTATGATGGAAATTCCTTTTTTTTTTTTTTTTTTAAACTTAACCAGCAGCTAAAAAGTGACGTGTTGATACTGGCTGGGTCTGTAGCATATCAGCCTGGCGTCAGAGACCATTCTGCGCTGCAGTAGGTCATAATTTCCACTTGTTAATAAGAGGTCTCTTTGGGGAGACTTTTACATAGAATGAAAGTGCAGGCTACTCACAGACGCTAAGGAACAATGACAGGAAATTGCATTTCATATTTCATGACTATAATTTTTTTTCTTTAATTTCCTGGGTAATATCAATTGAAAAGAGTGAAATTAATTAGCAAAAAGGCACAGACTGGTACTGCTATCAACAACCTTCAGAAATTCGTTACTAAAGCTCTTTTTCTCCAGATGTTACCCAGAGTCTCAGTTCCAGATTTGCCTGGTGATTTACTATACATTTAGTGCTTTAGAGCTGTAAAAACTATACTCTGCTCCCAGTAAGGCTTGAAACCAGACCATGGCATTTACATTAAAACAATTTCTTGGGCCAAAAATCGCTGAGAGAATTCTCCAGTCGTTTACAAATTTCTTTACATGAGACATTACACAAGTATCCAGAAAGCAGTGATTCCAGATGTGGATCTGCGTTCACCACCTCTGGGCACATCAACACAATTTAGTCTTTTCCTGGGAAATCTGAAAATGGTCCATAGCAGGCCTGAAGCACCTACTATGTGCCAGGCACTGGAGTGCTGGAGAGAATCGCAAACAAAGCAATCTCTAAGTGTGGAGACAGTCAATAAACAAAGAGATCAAGGGCTAGAAAGGACAAATGGACAAGGCCATATGTATTTAATTCAAACTCTGAGTGATAGTTTCCTAATAATTCTATCATTTTGACTACTCATTTAATAAGTAATCGATTAGCATGGTTATATTCCAGTAACAACCTGCTTATAAATATAAGGTGTGGGACACACTTATCCTATGGGTAATACTTTGTTGACCCCAAATGTAAATTACTAAATAAGCTTATCTTAAAATAGCAAGAAAAGGTATGAGGGACATTGGATGTGGTTGCTTTGGTCGTAGAAGTCTTACTTGTGATTAAGGTAAACTGACATCTAAGGGATGAATAATTATGCCTTACTACAATCTGTCTATCATTCTCTTACCATAGAGTAAAAGCTATCAAGTTAAGTTACCCAATAGCCTTCTATAGAAGGCAGGAACTATAAGCACTTGCTAATGTGTCCAGGAAGTCAGTGATTGCTACAGTTATTGAAGTCATGAATAATAGCTTTCTATTAGGCCCAGCTCCACTAATTCACTCCCACTCTGGCTTTTAGTAATACTTATCAAATTATGTTGCTCACTTAGAACTGAGAGACATAACCTTGGCCAGTATGCCTTGGTATGGGCTGCCCTCTGCAGGGATGGCCTTCCGTCCCTATTCCAGTCCTGGCTCCCTGCTTTGGCATTTGTTCTTCTGTAGTTGGCAAATAAGAACCACTGGATTATCATTTTGTGAGAATCCGAAAAGTTATAAGAATATGGGGGAATTCCTGCAAGTAGTGCCTTGGTTTGACAAATTTCTTTCATGGTGCATCAACACAGGCTTACTTGGACATGTCAAAACATTAACTGCAGAGAGAAAGTACACGCTGCTGAATCTCACATGTTCTCTGCCATAAGACTTGTAGGGTTAATTGTGTGTGTGTGTGTGTGTGTGTGTGTGTGTGTGTGTGTGTGTATGTTGAGATAGGGTCTTACTAATTCAGGCTGGTTTTGAACTCACCATATAGCCATGCCTGGCCTTGAACTCATGGTGATTCTCCTGCCTCAGTCTTCCAAGTGCTGGGATTACAGATGTATAACCCATACCCAGCAAGGTTAGCTGTTTTGTATGTAGTTCTTAAATGCTGAGCAATGCAACAGAAAACTCTGAGAATGCAAATAAGTCAGTAATCTATGATGTGCGGCTGTCTTGCTTAGAACCATTTCCATTTACCTCACTGATGACAATGATTTAAGTGTACATAAACACATCTGATTTTCTGTGTGAAAATAAAATATGAAATCTGTAATAATTATTTCTAGAGAGAACTTATCTTCAATCCTAATGTAATACAAATTTATACGCTGATGTAAGAACATCAGGTTTTCTAGGAGTTAACATTTTCAGTGATTGAGAATTACCACATTTGAAAACAGAACTACCCCTGCCTAAAATTATAAAAGCAATAGTCTATGGCTGCTATAAATTGAATGGAGTGAGTGTTTTCAGATTATATTGATATACTCAAATATAAAACTTGCAATAATAGTGTGGCAGCTCCTGCAACTTTGGGGATAAGGTTAGGATCCTCCTATGAGAGTCACTGCAGCTCCTAGCAAGGCCTGCAAGTATTCTTGGGGCAAATCAGAAATGGATTCACATGTAAAATACCTAGAAAGTGGAGAGCATCTAGACCTCAAAGATCCAGTTGGAAGGAGACTTAATACTTAATACCACAAATGAAAAGAGAGGAAATGAAAGATGCCATGAGACAGAGCATGATGTGTGCTACAGATCTGTCTGTTCCTTTCCCAGTTTGCTGGGCGCTGTTCCAAACACAGAGGGCTTTAGACAGGGGAGACCAATGTGCACTGTCTTTACCTAGACAGCTTTCAAAGTGAAGGTGTAAATTCCCCAGTGTCTTGAGAGGTCCATGGTTGTGAATGTTGAGAGAAATTGTGGTTGATAAAATCTGCCCAACAGAGGCATAAGAAGGACCCAAGGGATGTGAGAATGCTGAGTGGGCCAGTTCCATGGAGAACTGAAAGACAGAATAGAATGACTATAAGGATCCATTTTCTGTTCAATGCACCATAGGAAGAGAGGGCAAGTTGAGAAGAAAAGTCTTCCAGTCACTCACACCTCTCAGGTCAGATCAGAGGTTGAGGGGTGCATTTAGGGTTGCCCTTCTTCCTAGCAGAGACCCAAGGTGATAACAGGGGATGGGGAACACTTGCATGTGACTCCTTGTCTCCCTCCTCTTATAAAGACAGCGTTCAATACTGGGTACTCTGTCTGGTGATGTTGTCCCTACCAGCCACCTTTCACAGGCTCGGACCCCAAACTCCACCTCCTGATGGCTCTCCACCCTCTTATGACCTACAGCTGCGAGCAACTCCTCAGTGGTGTGGTGGAGAGGGGCTGTTCAAATGACAGTGTGGAGAAAGACAGATGGGATGAGTGTGTAGGACCCGGAATGAAAAGCCAAAACAGGTAACATTTAACAATAGACCCCTGGACAGCAGTGGCAGTATTGAGAAATACTGATAAAAGTGAAGTTTAGGTCATACTGGCAGAGTCTTTGTATATAATTAAGCACTGGAGCATAAGGGAGGGGCATCACAGATACCTTGAAAGCTACTGCCACTGTTGATAAGAAGTGATAGTTCAATAACATGGTAATCAGGAAATAAAAAAGGGATAGAAAATGGTTAGAAATCCTAATCCCCAAATCCAAAATCTGTGCAAAACTCCTTGAGACTTGAACATTCAAAATTTTTCAATCGAAAACATTAAAAAACATGCAAAGCTCTGAAATCTAAAACCCTTCTGGTCCCAAGAATCTCAGAAAATGGATACTCAAGTGGCAGAGTTTGAAGAGTAACTGTGATTGGATATGAACAGGGTAAAAAAGGTACAAAATGGAAATTGGAGTTTTAAAGTAGTGATTGCTTAGTAGACATTATTTCTCTCCTAGGGAGAAAAATATTAGGTAGGGAATGAAGAGTTTCCAAGATCAAGTGATTCTGCTACCAGTTTTGCTGCATAATCTTGATCAAATTATCCGTAGTCACTGTGACTCATCTGTCATGTGAATCATGGTGCTACTTTTTAGAGGGATGATCATTTATTCAGCAAATATTCTGCACATTCTTTTCTAGCATTGGGAATCTGAGAAGTGGTAAGACAGGGTCCCAGTACCCACACACTACATTCCCTAGTGGAGATGGACTCTGTCCAAGTGAGCAAATGCCGAAGGTGACATGGGGTCCTGAGAAATGTTAGAAGGAGATTTTGATGCATTAAGGAGTCCTGGGGCTCAGGAGGGAGGACCCTGTGTCGCCTCTCCAAGCACTAGGAGAGAGAGAGAGATGAGAGAGAGACAGAGAGAGAGAGACAGAGAGACAGAGACAGACAGAGACAGAGAGAGACAAAGAGACAGAGAAACAGAGAGAGAGAGACAGAAAGAGAGACAGAGAGACAGAGACAGAGAGACAGACAGAGAGACAGAGAGACAGACAGAGAGAGATAGAGAGAGACAGAGAGAGACAGAGAGAGACAGAGAGACAGAGACAGAGAGACAGAGAGACAGAGAGAAGGGAAGAGAATCAAGAGATGCAGGGAGTGGGGCAAGGGCAAAGGCGGAAGAAAATTGGGGTGCTTCATACACAACGCCAGCTCTCCACAAAAAATGATATTATTTCCTGCTGCAAACATGTCCCAGGAAAAGCATACAAGCTATGGAGAAAAGCAAGGAAAACAGATGAAGAAGACAAGAAGGGCAAGTAGGAACTTTGGGTTATCTGAGGAACACTGCAGCAAACATTTTAGAGTACAGTGGAGCAGTTATGAAAGACAGGAGCAACTTAGTGAGGTGTGCCAGCAACGGGAATGCTTTGCTGTCATCTGTAGGTAAAATTGTAGTAGATGGAAACCAAACTAGAGACTCAGCAATCTGGGGGAGGCAGGTTGGAGAGGAGCCTGGGCAATATAACAATTTAGTGAGACCCTGTCTCAAATTTTTTAAAAAGTACTGAGAATATAGCTCAGAGAAAAGGCCCTGGGAAAATACTCAGAAAGAAGGGGGAGAAGACAGAGGAAGAGGGAGGGCCGGGGGGGAGGGAGGGAGGAAGAGACATTTTTAAAGAGTTGCCTGCTATCTCTGGTTCCTCTGACTGTCACTTTCTCAGTCCTATAACAGGTTTATCTTGCTCAATACCAGAGTATTTAAAAATGTACTTATGCATATTTATTCTTGAAACATCCATATTTCTGCATGTAGGATAGTAGTAGTTCTGGGCAGATGAGTTCTGTGGTAGGGAAGAAGCACATTTGTATGTGTGTGATGTGTGTGTGTGCACGTGTGTATGTACACATGTCTATGTGCATGTATGTGATTTGTGTATTTGTGTGCAGGTGTATACATGTGTGTCTATGTGCATGTGTGTGCATGCACGTGCAAGTCTATGTGTGTCTGTGTGCACGTGTGTCTCTCTGTGTGCATGCATGTGTGTTATTGTGCATGTGTGTGTGCATGTATATGCATGTGTGTGCATTTGTGCACATGAATGTGTGTCTGTGTGCATGTGTGACTGCGTGTGCATGTGTGTATGTCTGTGTGTGTGTGTGTGTGTGTGTGTGTATGTAACATCAGAGGACCAGAAGCCAAGAGAACAAGCAGTGCTCTGTGGAGTGCGATGACTTGCACATTTCACTGTGCTCTGTTCATTCCTATATAAACTCGGGTAGAACAATGAGCCCATTAAGTGCTAGCTGTTTTTCACTTCGGGCTTTTTCTTTTTTGGAGTTAAGAAAAAGCAGTGGAATCATGAAAGATTATTGGGTGTGGGTTTGGATTCTTTCTCTTCCCCCACAAGAAAACTCTGAAGATGTGGGTCTGGAATGTTCTTGTGGGTTCTGTCTAGCTCCCTCGGTTCTCTCAGTGTGCACCCACCCCAGCCCAAAGGTGACAGCAGGACAGAAAATAGGGCAGGCATGGGGACCTGCCCCCCCCCCCCCCAGCGCCTGAGCTACCTGCTCCCCTCTGGCCATTCTGGGCTTCTCTTACTTAAACACACAGAGCTGTTTCCTCTAACGGCCTTTGGGCAGACAGCACTGCCTGCTGGCATTTGTCTCATCCTCTGCCTAGTGCCTGACACTGCAGCTTAGTTTTTATCTGTTACCCCTAGCTTCCTGTTCCGAGTAAGCCTGCCTACTTCCGGGGGCTGGTTTCCTGGTAAGAGGTATCCAGCCCCAGTACCCTGCACTGTATCTTCCCACTGAAGACATTGTGAGCTCAAAATGGACATGTGTGGCATTGTTTTCTTTTTTCACTGTAACAGAGCCTACGGGGACAGCTTGCTCAGAGTGGCCTGCCACCCTTTCCTTGCTCTGCCTGATATAAGTATAGACTAAGTTGCTCCACAATCATGTGTGAAACGCATTGCTCTAAAACAAACATTGTCAGACATTACATAAGGCTTTTCGAAATCTGCAAATTCTGAAAATAAAGATGTGGATAATAATTTCATTAATTAGGACTAGGCTTGGCTGAAGCAGAAGTAAATAAAGCCATGGCGGCATTATGCGGAAGGCTTCTTTCTCATCATGGAAGCCAGCGTTGGCTGGATGGCGCCGCTCACTTACGACTCCAGCTCTGCCTGGTTCTCATGGCCCTGCGCTGCCATTGCTAGTCACGAGGCTCAGACACGCGTGGCCCCAGGTGGCTCTGCGTCTCCACTTGGAAGGTACAGGAAGGGTGGGAAGCACCCTGCCCCTGAGGGAAGGCGAGCACCGTCATGTGACATGTGCTCTTGTAACCTTATTAACCATTATGCCGTTAACTGCTTTCTGTATCCAGTGAAGCGCCTCCGTGCTTGCATCACGGTGCCGTGATGCCGCTGTAGCTTTGGGGGAGCTGAGGAGAGCTTTGTTCTGTCCCAGTGAGCGTCCAGGTGAAATCTGCTGCTCTAGAGGAAGACAAGAGCCGTTAATTAAGGACTAAGTCCTTGCGTCTCAGTGACCCATCACTGAATGTAGATTGAAAGCTATGCTTCTATAATTTGTAATAAGACTTAAGGGAACAAGGGAGTTGGATGAAAATAATACGTTTCTCGGTCCTTGTCCTCAGTGCTGAGATGGAGTAAACAACTGCCACGGTTTAAAGCGGGAGAGGTTGATGTTGGTTCACAGCGTGGAGAGCTTTCAGTCCATGGTCAGCCGGCCCTGATGCAGGGGGCATGGCAGAGGGCATCGTAGAAGAGAAACTGCTCTCCAGGAGGCAGAGAGGTGGATGGGGGCTGGAGAAGGAGGTCAGCCTGGCGTGCCACCCTGCCAGGGACCCACTTCCTGGTCTGGCCAGACCCCCATACCAGCAAGTCAGCTATCGGTCCCCAAAATCCAGTTGCCTTCCAAAAAGCCCACATATGACCGCAGCAGGAGCCATGGTCCTGCTGGGGGACCTCCGTATAGGAATCACAACAGTTTCTTCAAGTAACAGTTTTTAATTTTGTTTTGTTGCTGGGAAGAATCCATACTGCATACTAGATGTGAAACCCACTACACATTTAGGCTGATGTCAGTAAGGAATCACATGCTTTTCAATGAGAAATATTCTGTCTTTTTAAAATTTTTGTTAATCTCGTATGTATGTATGTATGTATGTATGTATGTATGTATGTATGTATTTGGTTCAGGGTCTCAGTATCCAGCTTGGACCTGTAGTGATCTTCCTGCATCAGCCTCCCCAGGGCTTGGCTTACAGGCACGTGCCACCAGGCCTGGTTTCTGTGGCCAGCATGGTGTGTCCAAGGTTCTGGGATTGGAACAGAATGTGGTGCCACGGATTGAACCCAGGTCCTTGTACTTTCCAGGACCTGGGTTCAACAGGCGCTTTGACACCCGAGCTGTCTCCTAAGGCAAAGATGTCCTCCTGTCTTGCAAGCAGCTAAATTCTAACTTGCATTAGGATTTAACTCAGCCTTCTATGTCTTTACCTTTCAAATGTAAAACAATAAGTACGTGACTGAGAACTGAAGAAAAAATGTAGTCACAGCAGCTTATGTTTACTTAAGGCCTCAAAACACCTGAATTAAGGGCTTCGAGCTAGTAATCTCCTCCAAAAGCTAGACAGATTCATGGCCAAGAACTTGGCAAATCAACACATCAGGCTAGGGAAAGACAAGCTACCAGCAACTGACTAAACATGGAGCAAGGCTCCTGGGATGTTATTGGTCAAAAAAGTTTTAAAAAGAAGGAAAAAAATAAGCATTACCTGTTCCTTTTTGTATGATTATACTGGTAATCTGAACAACTAATTTGAAGACAACAGTACGCAATACAAGCACCGTTGTTGAATTCCTGTCATTTTCTTTAGTTTTATTCGTGTCATTGTAAGGTCTTTCTCCTGTCTCCAGAAATGTGGCAAAGCTGGGTGAGAGCATGTGTGGGCGTGTGGTAGGTAAGCGGCGCATTTCATGTCTTTCCAGCGAGGCAGGCAGGCGGGGCGGGGCGCATGCGTGATATGTGTACACGGATAGCCTGGACTCTTCGCCGAGGGCACAGAGCCAGTGGCAGCGGTCTCGCTTAAGGACTGCTGCAGAAGCAGAAGTGCAGGGTGCAGGGATGTGGTCCTTTGAGCAACAAGGGAAGCCTCCGCCATGCTAGACACATCCTTGGCCTCCTCTCTACACTCTCGTGCCATGACTCAACAGGAGCAGACTGTTTCGTATACTGAGGTGAGGGTGGGGTGCGGAGAGGGGCTATCACCTAGAAGACCCTTCAGCCCTAGGCATGGCAGCGAGCTCCGGACAGGCTGCTGGAGGGTCTCCCAGCTGCTTCCACGCGCTCCTCTCCACCTCTCCTGTCGCGGCAGTCACGTGGGAGTGAGTGCAGCTGCCACTTGGCCTGATTGGGATTTTTCATTCACAGGTTTAATTAAAATTTCTAGCAAGCACCATCTATCACTCTCTTTTGTAATTGTCCCCACTCAAAGAGAACAGCATGGAGCTCACCGCCCTTTGCATGGCTCTGCGGCCTTTGTTTCCTCAGGAAGAGATTAGTGACCCCTTTCACAACTCCAAGCTCTGCATAGGGAGCCTTAATGCAAAGCAAATTATAATTGTTGATGTGGGATTTGAGTTAAAAGTAAGCGAATAATAAGCCTTGAAGTTTATTATTTAACTTAATGCAATGTAGAATACGGTTCAAAAACATAATATCATCAAGAATTATTTTTACAATCATCAGGTAGTTTGCCTCTTGGGTCTCAGGCCAAATCAGCTTCATAACCATTTCTTTACACAAATCATTTGGTATTCTGTGGAACATATGTGTTTTGAATCAATTAAAATCAGTGCTAAGTTATTTCCTAATAAGTTTTCTGAGATTTTTTTGAGCACCATAGTGCAAAACAATAAAGGAGATTTTTTAAGTAAAATGTAAGATGAATCCCTGGTACAGTTCTGTGACTTGGAGTGACTTATACAACCGCTGTCAGAAGGAATTCTCCCATTCAAAGGGGATTGTATCTGTGGCCTGTTTGCTTTGATAACCAGAGGCGATTCTTGGTCCATAAAGGGACGTATTAGCTTCTGAGGAAAGGATCTCCATCTTCAGCACTGTCATTTCTATAATGGTTTTATTTTGTAAAATCTTGACATTTAAAACGAAAATGAAGTAAAAAGATTCTGTGGTTTTCAACCAGTTGCAAAGCAGAAGCTGAGCACTCAGTAAAGTTAAGAACCATTTCTTCTGCGGTTGCATTTTCTGTCAGAGTTGTAGTCAACTTGGGAACACCACATCCTCTAGGAATTCCTTGCTGTGAGTGAAAAGAGGACAGTGTGGCCATGGTGAGGCCTGAAGTACATCCGGCACGGTTGTCTATCTTCCACGGCCCTCCAGCATGCCGGCCCAGTGGACACGGGGTCTCCTGGTTTGCCGGCTCCTTGGCTTGCGGGGCGCACGAGTTTTCTTACCTGTGAGATGGGTAGAAGTAGCCATCTTGCAGATTGTGGCATGTAAAGAGCCAAGCGTGTTATCTACACGGCACGCACGCAGTAACAGCTGCCCTTCCTCACAGCGACGGTTTCTGCGTCCTTCATCACAGGAGCCACAAGCCTCAAGTACGTGCTGGCTGCCCCTGGTCCACTGCGGCCTTGGTGTCCTCATGGTCCTGCGAATGTCTTCACAAACGGCCCACAGGTTCTGCGCATCTTGTGCCTTTTCCTCCCGCAAAAGGCAGCTGGCCTTGTCACGTCACTCTTCCTTTCCGCTGTTGGTGCTAACTGCGAAGCCTGAGGTCCTCTGCGCACCCTTTGTGTCTTCTCCAATGCCACAGACTGTCTAGTACACCAGAGACTGAAAGAGGAGAAGACCGGAGGGCAGGAGAGGGCAGAGGAGAGGAGAGGGAGGGAAGCAGAGGGGGGCAGGGGAGAGGATG
>PVKA01002340.1:0-12687 GCA_004027165.1 Ctenomys sociabilis
CCCCCCCCCCACCACACACACACAGGCAGTGTTGCGCTGCTGCCTCGCTGCAGGCTCAGAGGAGCAGCACAGCCAGCTGACCAGGAGCTGAAGTCTCCGAACTGGAAGCCAAGTTTCCTCTTTTTAAGTTGCTGTTCACAGATACTTGTTGTTGTTCTGAAAGCCATACCCCACTCCCCCCCCCAGGCGTCCTCAGTCCTCGCTGCTCCCCAGGCTCCCTCCCCAACCCCTGACCCTTGGCCACCAGGCCTCAGGCTGTGTCCCTTTCCTTGATGGCATGTTGCCATGGGACTCAGGGATCGCTAGACTAACAGTTTACCCCATCTCCACCCAGCCACCGTCCAACAGAAGTATAGCAAGTTATGTAGGCAGTTTTATATTTCCCAGTAGGCATAGTTTAAAAAATAAAAAGGAACAAGTGAAATTATTTTTAATAATGTATTTTGTTTAATCTTATATATTCAAAATATTATCATTTCAACGTAAAGTCAATGAGAAAATTATTAATGAGTTCTTTTGGTTTTTATCATACCAAACCAGGAGAATCTAGTGTGTGTTTTACCCACACAGCCCGTGTCCATTCAGACAGCTGGCTCCAAGTGGGACAGTGGCTGCTGGTCCCATGAGGCCAGTCTGGTCCCAGTTTTTGTCCTTAGAGAGGTCAGGTGTGGCTGTTCTGCAGCAGATGCCAGTGAGGTCCAAGGGGGGGATTCTCCTGCCCCTCTTAGTTTTCATGTAGGGTCTTCGGCTGGATCTAGAAACCCAGTAAATACAGCCTCTGATTAAACAGAGAAAGGCATATTTTACATGTATGCAAGAGCAAAGTCCAAGGAAATGAGAAAAACATGCTTGTTTATTAATTTTTTAGACAAAGAATAGTAAGTTTTATAAAAGAAGGACAGGACAAATGCTGTCTGGGCCAGGGTAGTTATCACAGTTTGTCTAGGTGTCCCCCCAAAGCCTCAAGCAGTCATGGCTTCTAGAGTTTGTAATTAATTCACAATCCAATGAAGGGATTATGGGTGTGAGTACTATACTCACCCTGGGGTGGATAGCCTGAATGCAGTATGGGGAAGGAAGAGAGGCTTGCTAGCCTCAGCAGCCTCTGCTCCTCCCTTTTGGCTCTTTGCTTTTTGCTGTTTTTCCACCACCATGAACTGCTGTCCTCTGCCATGTGCCACCCTGCCTTGGTCAGCTGAGTATGGACTGAGGCCTTCACTAACTATGGACCAAATAAACGTTTCCTTCCTTAATTCCGGGTGTCGAGTATTTTTCTCAGCCATGATATTCGAGTAAGTGAACAGTAGTGAATTCTAGAATGTCACTATGATAGATGAGGGATAGGACAGAAGCTGGGGAAGAGCAAGGCTATTTGGGTCCACAGCAGCTGTTGGTTCACTATTTTCCCGTGCTGTTGTGGACAGAACACTCCTCCTCTGCGACCTGCTACACTAGGAAAGCACCAGCCAAACAGCCTCTCCCGCACTCCAGTTCCTCCTGTGGTTTTGTCTTGGAATCATTGATAGACCCGTTTGGTGTGCATTGATACGGTGTGTCTCTAGGCCCTGCAGTGGCCCAACTGGCAGCCTACTTTAGAGGGCACTGGGCAGTGTCTAGAGCCAGTCTCGATGGTCACAATCATGAAGTTGGGACACGTGCTATTGGCCTCTGCTGGGTAGGCTCGGGCCGCCCACAGACACAGCACAGAATCAGACTCAAGCTCTCAGGTGCCCGCTCGCTCGTCCTCTTCCTCCTGCTGGTGTCGGCTCTTGTGTAGCCTACACCGTCCACTGTGAAGTGCCCGCTGAGTGCTGAGCCTCCGTGGCAGCGCCGGAAGCCAGAACTCTGAAAGGGTCTCCTGGAAGTCCCTGGGGGCCAGGCAGCAGCGCTGGGGCTCACTTCTTCCCCGTCTCTGCCCCATCGCACAGACACACCAAGCGGCTGGAGGGTGGGCCATGGTGGTCATTTCCGTTGTCAACCGTCTCTGAGCATCACTAGAGTCTCCGTTACATGTGTGCAGCAGACCGTGAACAAGCCCACTGCCCGCCGGGCCAGCGCTCAGCTCCACCGCTGCGGGAACACGCAGGGATGCCACAGGCTTGCAAGAGGCTGCAGAGGAAACCTTCGGTTCTGCCCTCCTCCGCACACCCACCCTCCCGCGAACTGGCACAGCCAAAGGAGAGCACCAGCGCGACCCATCTGCCCCTCAGTGCCCTCCTTGCATGAGAAGACGTCAGGAGTGCAGTGCCCACGCCGAAAGGGCCACAGCAATGTACTTGTGAAGTAGAACTCAGGATGGAGGGGGACAGGATGTGCCCTCTGAGCAGCACCCCGGGCCCTGCTCCCTTTCAGGGACCTTGCCTCCACGCACTCTGCCCTCTTACCTGGGGTCCTGAGAAAACAACGTGAAAGCACACAACTCTGGAGAGTTCCCTCTGAAAAATACTTGTTGAACGGGCAGCAACCTAAAGGGAGCCTGAGCTGAAGTCCCCAGGGCCACTGATCGCGCCCAAGCCCCTCACATGCAACTTTTGGTGTTCACAGCCATACTGAACTGCCACTTACAGACTCACACTAAAGCAGATCTGCAACGTGAGCACCTGTGACAAATGCACGCAGCTGCAAAACCATGGCCACCGTTACAGTGAGGCCTGTGGCTCGCAGGTTCCTTCCAGCCCCTGGGAACCCCTTTCTCTCACTCCACCCACAGGCAGGTGCCCATCCACTTCTGTCAGTACCACAGGGTCTGCCATTTATGTAACATTGAACAAACAGAGCTGAAAATATCTACTTATTTTTTACCTGCCTTTTTCACTAAATATAGCTATTTTAGGATTCATCTACATTATCGAGTTTTCCTTTTAATTGCTGAGTAATATCCCATTATGTAGATTATGAATATTTGCTTATTCTGTTCACTTGACAAATAAAATTGTGGACATTCAGGTGCAAATCTTTGTGTGGACACATGCTTCCATTTCTCTTGGATAGATACCTGGAAGTAATGACACAGGGACCACAAGGTAGGTATAAATATGTAACTAAGAAATTGCAAGCTGTTTCCCAAAGTATACCAATTTATGCTCTCAGCAGTATAAGAATGCCAGTTATGTCACATAATTTTCAAAACTTAATCAGTCTTTTTTAATTTCAGCTAGTCTAGTAGGTGTGTATTTGCATTAAGATCATGATAATTTTTTTTTTTTTTTTTGTACTTAGGACAGGGTGTACAAGATCAGACCCATAGTGATCCTTCTGTTTACAGCCTCCCAAGTGCTGGGATTACAGGCGCACACCACCAAACCCAGTCTCAATCGCTGTCTCAGCGCAGCCAGGGGAAGGGTTGACACAGCAGGTGCTTTAATCTGCTGAGCTATTTGGCTGGCCCTAAGATCATGATGATTAATGAAGGTTTTTAAGGTAGGGTCTCAGAATGTATTCTAGTTGGCCTTCAATTCATCTATATTCCAAGCTGACCTCGAACTTGCAATCTTCCTGCCTCAGCCTCCTGAGGGCTGGGAAGAAGTCTGTGTTTCTACACCCAGTCAGTGAGCTTTCAGTGTGTTTATTTGCCATCCATCTATCTTTTTTGTTGAAATGGCTACTCAAAGCTATTGCCCATTAAAAAAGTCATTACTGCCTTTTCAGAAGTACCCAGGATACATACCCCGTATTAGCTATGTGATTAGCAAGTATTTCCCCAGTCTGTTGCTTGTGCTTTCATTGTCTTTTTTTAATAAAACAATCCAACACAGATCAGCAGTCCACAATAGTAGTAGGTTATCCACAGAAGTTGTTGACTTGAGCCATTAGCAGCTCAGCATATTAATATGGCTTTACTTTATATACCTCCTTTTTATACTTTTCTGCTGCATGGTTAAGACCAAGATAAAGCAAGACCTATATACCAAGAAATGTAACTTTTGTACCAGATAAGGTCAGTCAGGTACCCTCAGGGTTTATCCTGTAACCCTGTACCACACTTTGTAGATCCCTTGTCAGTGTCAGCCTTGTGGATGAGTCACAGCCATTGCTCGACCAATTTGCTCTCTGTGGGAGCCTGAGAGAATGTTTTCTCTCCCTATGGCTCTCCTTAGGTACACTCTACATCATCGATCATATTCCTCTGTGGCTCCATAATCTCCTTGATCAGAAAATTTGTGGCACTACTGAATTACAGGATGTTACAGTACAAGTTCTTCTATGTCCTGAGTCTTCACTGACCTTGAAAGGCTAGGGCCAAAATGTGGGCTGACCTTGCAGCCTTTCTTTTTCTCCAATTTTTGATCTGCAAACATAGGTTGTTAACCCTCCAGAAGAGAAGCTTATTATTACCCTGCAATATATGCAGTTCAGTTTACCCACACCATCTGTCTAAATATCAGAAATTGTAGGCATAACATGGAACAGGTATTTTCCATCAAGTATTAAGACATTAAACACTAAGTCCTTACAGAATATGAAGAAAAATTTAAATAGGAATGAATACTTACATATATTTACATAGATATTTGGAAATCTATCCATATACAGCATTGTAGCAGGACTGTCTTGTGACATATTTTTGTCTTATTTTTCATTTATTACCCTTTAAAAATTTTTGTTTGAAAGACCGTATAGTAATAGTTGGTATGTCATGACAAGAAGTACCATTTCAAGTGTGACCCTTCTATTACACTTTGTTAAATTCAGTGCAGTTGCTTGGTTCACAGGTATCAGCATATATAATTAGTCGGGGTGAGAATCCTACCACTTAACTGCTAGTTTCAAAAATCTGCTGATGTTTCTCAGGATCATTCTTACCCATCTAGTGTGTATAAATGAATGATCTTGCCCCTGTCATGTTTCCCAGCTTTTCTCCTTCTTTCATTCTATTGACAACAGTTGTTGAAGGATCAGTTTCTAACTTTTAATGAAAACACAAAAACTCACTTTATTGCGAAGTAGTTTCTCACCCATTAGGACTCTGCTAGACCCTAAGAAGGGGTTCTGCCATCCCAAACCAAGCCACCCCTTGCAGAGCAGCCTGCAGCCACCCAGAGCCTCTCAAGAGATTTCTAAAACAGTCTCTGTGCTTTGTTTTTTTCATCTGTAGAACAAAGATCATATTGATATTCCATACTGCTGAAGAAGGAAGGACTTGAGTTAGTTCATGCATTTATTTTTTTTTTTATTTTATTTTTTTATTTTAAGAAAGGGTCTTCAGGGTGTTCAGGGTCTCACTACTTGATCGGACTCACGAGCTGGGATTACAGGCTCGCGCCACTACCCCCAGGCTCAACTGCCATCTCAGCGTGCCCCTGGGATGGGCCAGCATGGCAGGCCCAGGGATCGAAACCTCAGCCTCTGCACCTGCTTGCAGGTGCTTTAATCCACTGAGCTATTTGGCCGGCCCTAGTTAATGCATTGAAATGTGATTTGTTTCTTTTCTCTAGCAACTTTTGGTGTATTGTTCTTATGCTGGATTTCTGGGATCTTGACTATTATATGTCTGGGTGTGTTTTTAATTGGGTTGATGTTATTTGGAGTTCTATATGCTTCAGTTACTGAATATATTGTTTTCTCATATTTGGGGAGTTTTCTGCTATTACTTCTGCCCATATTCTTTTTATATCATGTATATTCACTCCTTCTTTCTCACTGATGCCTATTAACCTCATGTTGTTCATCTTTGCATCATCTTGCAGGTGTTGAATTAATGCAGTTCGTGTGTGGTTTCAGTCCCCAGCATGCTGTGCCAGCCCCACCCCTAAGGTGTGCTGAGACAGCGATTGAGACTGGGCATGGTGGCACGCACCTGTAATCCCAGTGCTTGGGATCACTACGAGTCCTATCTGTGTAGTGAGATCCTGTAGACCCTGTACTAAATACACTAAAAAAAACTTCTTGTGTGGGGTCAGCACTTAGCACCACATTGTGTTATCCTAGGATAACTTCTCACTGGCAATTTCTACTCAGAGCAGACACCACTTTGGGGGAAATACCTGGACATGCTCTGATAAACACTTTTTAATCTCCACATCAGTCCTGGCTAAATTCTTGGCCTCTTTAAGCCAATGCTAGCATCCAAAGAAGGCACCAGTGATGTCCTTGTTGTAATATAAGGAACCGAGACCCAGCTTGGTGAGAGGGAGACTCAGCTGGAACCCAACTGGGATCCATCTGGTCCCAATCCCAGGCTGTCAGACCCCACCCAGTTCACCAGGACTCCTCACCAACCCTGAGAGGTTTAGCGATCCCTAACATCATGTTGGTCTTCTGGATCAAGGCCTGCCTCCCCCATGTGTCTGGGTCCAGACCGCAGACCCATGTTGCAGATCACAAAGGCAGGGGGCAAGACCCCACCCCGACTGCACGTTTCGGGGCTTTGAGCAGTCTTGAGAGCTGTCCTTCGGGCAACACACACGAATCTACAAAACAAGTGACCTGGACATGAAAGGATCAGGCACGGATCAGGAAGAAAGACATCCCCCACACGTGACCTGGCCACAGGGCGCCTGGCGTGCTGACGGCATTGCCACTAGCAAACACGTCAAGCACTCAAAGAGCTGAGCTCGCTCCTAAACTCCATGAAAGAAAATGACCAGAAAAAGAAGAAGGTTCTCCCCAGTGACGCCTCATGGAAAGGGTTGCCGGGACTTCCGCCCTGCGAATTCATAGCTCGATTGACAGGAAAAATTCTGTAAACTGTTCCAAGAAAAATTTAAATAAAGCATACACTGAATACATTCTTTTTCCAGCGCTGGGTCAATCTCTTGGAGTAAAGTAAAGCAAAAGTAAATAAAGTCTAGCCCCCAGGGGGTGCAGCAGCACCCACCTGTGTCACGCACTCAAGAGGCTCAGCAGGAGAGTCCCCGCATGTCCAAGACCAGCATAAGTGAGTTCAAGGCCAGCCTGCACTGCATAGTGAGACCCTGCCCTCCAAGAATTATATATATTCCTTCCCCCAGGGCCCCTGGATGCTAAAATCCCTTATATAAAAGTCCTAGAATTTATATATAACATATCCTCCCATATAATTTCAATCATCTCTAACTTGCTTATCAATTTTATGTAAATGCTATGTAAATAGTTGTGCCATGTTGTTTAGGGAATACTAACAGGAGGGAGACCCTGTACATGTACAGTAAAGATCCGATCTTTTCTCTGCATACATTTATTTGCTCTGCAGATGGCTGGATCTGTGAGCACAGACAGCCATTTATACCAACTTATTCATTCCTCAAAGCAACCCCAGGAAACAGAGACGCCATAAATTTGTTTTGTCAAGGAAACTGAAGCAAAAAGCATTCAAAACCTTGTCCAAGGTGCCAGTGTAAGGAGAGGCATCAGGATGTGGCTCCAGTCTGGCTGGCTGCAATCCCTGAGTGTGAGTGGAGAGCCAGGGATTGGAGATGTGGAGGGAGACAGTATGCAAGAGGACAGGACAGGCCTGCTGATCCCCACAGGCTCAGAGATGTCCTGTTGCCAGGATGGAGCAACCCAACTCCAGGTGACTTCACTGACCCCAGCCCCTTACTGAGCAGAACTTTGCACTGGGCAGCGCTTGACCGCAGAGCCCTCTGGGAGGAGGCAGCCCCGGGTAAGGAACCCATAGGCATGGAGGGCAATGCCGTGGAGAAACACCCTCCTCTGAGAACTGGGGCTGGCTTGCTGGAAGGAGAACGTTTTGGAGGGAGGCAGCTGTGCTGTGGGGCCTGAGGGCACGTGTGGGATCACCATGTGTGAGCATCCCAGCACATTCCAGGGTAGCAGAAAAATCTAGCACAACTCAGGAGCAGGAGAAAAGGAGCAGAGGTGAGCTGCATGCGGCCAGTGTAGGAGCCAGGCTTTTCTAGGTCCTTCATCCTGAAGTAGTGAGGAGGCAGCAGAAGTAGAGGGGACCTGTAACTGGGATGAATTAGACTACTGTAACATGCCAGCTCCAAAATGGGAAATTGTTCCATCCTAACAGAAGTGCTACTCATCTAACAAGATGCAAGACGTAGACTCACTCCCAGTTGGTAATAGCTGTATGAGTTATTTATTGTCTTGCTGCGTAACAAACAGCACAAAATGTCACTGGCCTGAAGTGTGTGAGGCTCGGGTGCTGGGGCCATGTGGGCTTACACTGGGTAGCACAGCTGACCTGGCTAGGGCTCCTCTCACTCCTGGGTTGCTTGGCTGGAGCGGCTTGGTTCTGTGTGCCTTTGGTTCTTCAGCAGCGCTGTCTGGAATGTTCACAGGAGGACAGCTGAGGTGCTATAGGCAGAGACATGCAGGAGTTGTTGGGACTGCCTTGCAGCTGACAGACATATCATGGCCCAGACTCTGCGTATCCCAGTGCAGTCAAACTATTGCTCTGGCCACCTCACCATAACAGGAAGGGTTCAGAGATCACATACCAAGAACAGAAATGGGGAGACAGAAGAGGACCCATTTAATGTATATACCCCATCCCAAATACGTTGACGTGGGAACCCAGCTCCTCCCATCTGGCAACTCTGTGGTCTCCTAGAGCCTTATCACTCCCCCAAACCAATCAGTAGCAAAGAGAATAAATCAGTCAGTAGGTGGCAGAGGCACACTGCCTCTTAAGAGCCACTCGCCATGCGGCCACCTTCCCGCCTGCTCCCTGGATGAAACCTGAGCACAGGCCCAGCCGCCAGCCCAGCGGCTGCTCTCCACCCGGGACGCTCAGCCACGCCCGCCACAGGGAGTGACTCGCCACTGCATCTCCCTGAGTGCCTAGCGGAGTGAGGCACCAGGGCGGCCACCCCTCTCGTTACCCCAATCTCCAGCCTGATAGCCAGAGGAGCGGCAGAAACCAAACGCTCATCTTTGCTGATTCCACCGCAGCAGTAGAGAAGTAGAGACGACTTGCCTTACGTCGTCCCTGGGCTCTAGCTGCCCTCCTGAAGAAGCCAACCCCTGGGAGGCCTGGTGGGACCGATGGGAGGGATCCCCCGCTGCACTACAGAACCGCCTTTCCCCAGCACTTGGCATACCCAGCCCACATCAGGCTCTGAGGACAGGACGAGGACTGGGCCAAGTGGGAAAGAGAGGGATCCCAGCATGCTCCGCCTGCCCCTCGCCCAGCCCTGCGCCCCGGGAGCAGGCGCCTGTCAAGCCTCTCTTCAGAAAGCTGAAACGCGAAGTGAATACCAATGGTCCCTCACCCCGGGGAGGAGGGGAGATGCAATTACCACAAATTCTGCTTACCACTCAGATTCAATATTTGGAAGGGATAATCCTGAAATAAGAGATTGCCTGATTTCTCTCCCATGCCTGTGAATGCTTCATTAGCTCCTATTTGACATCTGATGGTGGAGTCTGATTGGCTTCATTGTGTAGTTGGACTCTAAGAAGTCCCCAAGACAGAGCAATCAAGTTTCACAATGACCCCTAACTGCACATTTTCAGACACAAATGGCAGCTGTTCCTTGGACATCAATGCCGTGAATGCTGCAGGAATTTGTATTTCATCTCTACTTAATGAAACTCAATCCTACTTGGCGCATGGGGCCCCTGACTCAGCAGTTAGGGTTTCCTCTGCGGTTCAGCCCGGATGCGATAAACAAAGAACCCCGAGACTCCAGCATCAGCATCGGTGCAGACACAGTGCGTCCCGGTGGTGGGGAGGGCTGCCGGGGGAGGGGGAGGGGGTGCCTGGGGACTGCGGGACTGGGCCGCTCCCCACACAGGACACCTCACTGGGAGGTCCCTGCTCCAGAAACAGACATGAGAAAGGTAACGGTCCAGCGCAGGCCAGTGTGGAGGACCTGGGACCCATCGCTACCGAGGGTCTCCTCCGTGGCCGCCCCAGGCCCGATTTCAGAGCCAGACGCCACTTGGCCCTAACTGCCCCGCCCCCCGCCCGCGCGTGCGCGCCATTCCCCCACCTCACAGGCCTCCTCTGCAAGGAGGGACTTTGCACAACGACTCATACGTTCCCCTCCCGCCACCTCCGAGGAGCATCCACCAAGAGGCTACCATGGTCATGCTAGCCGGATGCCACAGCGAGGGAGTGAGGACTAAGAAACTTTCCTTCTCCACTCCAGCGCAGGTCACCTGCTCACCGGCTCGTCACTCTCTGCCTGCAGTGCTCCGTGTCTACCACCAGGGGACAGCCTTGGCACACTCACAGTACTTGGGTTTACCAATTACTGAAGCTCGTTGTGCAAAGGCATTAAAACTAGGGAGAATAACAAAACAAATGTGGAGGGGGGGGGGTGTCTGTATGTCTGTGTCTGTGTGTGATAAATCAATACAATATGGATAGAGGCCCTCGGAAAATGAGTCAAAGGGAACTCACAAACTGAATAAGGTTTAGTTGTAATTACTAATTTGAGGGCAACAATGTTGTTTTGAGTTTCCTGTGGTCATAGCAAAAATAGAACTATTCACCCATCTCTCCAGGGATAGGCCCAAATTTAATCTGAGGGACTGCTGCAAACCTGCCACACTTTGGTTTTCACAACCCTATTGCATTTTCCAGACCAACCCTATTGGCGCATAGGATCCAACATGTTGATCCTTCTTTAAATTTGCCATCTCTGTATTTTAACTCTATTTGTCCTCTGATTTAAATCAAAGGCAGTAGGAGGTCAGGAAGTGGAGCAGAGCTCTTAACTTCTTGTCTCCTTCTCCTCTTCTCTTCCTCCTCTGCCTTTTCCTCCTTCTCCTTTTCGTTTCTTTCTCTTCTTGCAATGCTGGGGCCCCTCCACCTCTGAACTGTGTCCCCAGGCCTACCTTTTCTTGAACACATTGTCCTCTGGCTTTCATTCTACACTTGGAACTGGTCCCATCATGGTGTCCAGTGATTTCCTTGTTGCATCCAGGAACAATTCTTCAGTTTCATTTTGTAAGATCCAAGCAAGACCCCAGCGCCCCCCCTCCCATCAGCACAGACTTACTCCTGAAATGTTTTCTTCCTTTAGCATCAGCAGCTCTGGCCTCTGCCTGCCGCCCTTCTCTGCCTCCTCTGCCCATGAGCTCAGGCCTGGGTCTCTGTTCACTCATGCCCTCCATTCAGTCCCAGGACTCAGAGTAGCAGATCCATCCTGATGGCCACAGTCACATCTGTAGCCCACATCCCTATTCAAATGTCAAGACTTAGCATGTCTGGACCATGCTCCTACACCCGCCTGACTTCATTCCTGCTTCCCATCTTAGTAGACCAAAACACTGCCAGGCATTCTGGGCTCCTTTCTTCCCCCAGCCTTTGTATCCAAGTACACGGGAAACCCCATGGGTTCTGCTTTCAGAGTGGCCCTAGAGTCTAACATCTTCTCCCCACCTCTGTTCTTCCCACTCCACCTCTCACCCCTCTGCCCCAATCCCTATCTAAGTCACTGCTCTGTCCTGCAGGTGGTGACCTCATCTGTTTTGTTACTTTCTGCATCCCTCTTACTTAGACTGGTGTTCAGCACACAATAAGCCATCAGTGAATACCCGATTAAATTAGTGAATACCACAGGGGCTTCTATGCACAAGAGATACACAAAGGATTAATTTCCAGAAATGATTTCCAACTATGAAAATAATACTAGCAAATACTTTCTGAACACAGACCACATGCCAGGAAGTTGCTGGATGAAATGATTATAGCTCAGAAAAGTAGGAAGCTGTCCAAGACTACACATCTAATGGTTGGTGGAATAGATACTTGAGTGGCATCTATTTATTCAGCTCATCAACTGTTTGTTAAGCACCATTTATATGCCAGATATTGTTTTGGGAGGATAAAACAGGTAACAGCTGATAGAGCTTGCATCCTAGTAAAAAGACACAAGGAATGGAACATATGTGTGTGTGGGGGGGATATCTAATGTGCAAAAAGCAAACAACCTAAGAGATTAGGAGTAGGGGCCAGGGAGATGGCTCAGTGGAATAAGTGTTTCCCTGGCAAGCGCAAGGGCCTGAGTTCAATCCCCGGTTCTGCCAAAAAAAAAAAAAAAAAAAAAAAAGAGTGAGATTAGGAGTAAGGGGGAAGCTCTGAGGTGGGCTGATCAAGAAAGATGGCTTTGAGGACTGACTTACCAGTGTAGGTACGGAGAGCAAAAACCCCAAGGTATAAGTGATCTTGAACAAGTCTGAGAGCGTCAAGGGAAGTGGTGGTGAGCCTACTGCGCCATGCTGCAGCGGTCTGTTTGCATCATAATCTAAGGGGCTCGCCAGCGCTGAGCTGGGGGTTGTCCAACCAGGTTTCCCTCGGCTGTGCTAGTTGGTGGCTGTTAGTTGACTGCTCAGTTTTGTTTGTTTCTGTTCCATCTCCTTTTTCTTTTGGGGGATTGAACCCAAGGTGTTCATACTGAGTTACATCTCCAGACTTTTTCTTTTTTTCTTTTTTGAAGGTTCTTTCTAAATTACAAAATGCTCAGGTTGACCTTGAATTTGTGATCCTCTTGTCTTGGCCTCCCAGAGTGCTAGGATTACAGGCATGTGCCACCACACCCCACAACGGGTAGGTTAAAAGCAAGCAGTCACAAGCCGAAAGTGGTCAGGCTGCCACCAAGAGGTGGCACTGTTCCTGCGGGCCGTGAAAGGGGGCCACTCGGGTAGGTTGTGTCGAGCTGTCCTGTAGGGAAGCAGTCACTAGGAAGGGAGCAGTTGTGTAAGTGCATAAGAATTCACTGCAGATCAATCTCAACTCTGACCTGAAGAGTTCCTAGCCCCCCCCCCCCCGCCTGCCCTGCAGGTTTCAGA
>PVKA01002340.1:12787-82756 GCA_004027165.1 Ctenomys sociabilis
AAAAAAAAAAAAAAAAAAAAGAAAAAAAGACTAGCAGGTAGGTAGATGGATGGATGAATAGAATCAAAATATACAGTACAGAGAGGCAAAAAACAGAATGATCACTACAAGTCTGAGCTGCGTAGTGAGACCCTGCACAAAAATATATATATATAATATATATAAAATATATACAGTGAATGCTTAATTTTTAAAAATATGACAGGAAAACATATTACCATTTATTCCCCTTTAGGATCCCCCACCCTCTTCAAACACAATTATCCCACTTTTCTTGCCACTTTCCAAAGCAGTTTTCTTTAGTAAGTGTCTTTATGATGTATGATCAAAAATATGGTGAATGCTGAGAAAGGCAGGCTTGCCAAGCATTACAGTGTCTCCATCCACCTTTTTCACAGGGTGTGGCTCTGTGCAATTTCCGGCTCTTTCCCAAAGTCCAAATGACCATGAAAGGTAAGCGTTTTGGACTGATTCAGAACACCAAAGCAAGGGGCTGGGGAGATAGCTCAGTAGAATAAGCGCTTCCCTGGCAAGCGCAAGGGCCTGAGTTCAATCCCTGGTTCTGAAAAAAAAAAAAAAAAAAAAGACAGAAGAGGATTCTGAGGGAGACTCATGATGATGCATCTTTTACTGCAACAAACTTTTAAAAATTCAAGTATTGACTGTATTGTTTGACCAAACAATGTAGATAAATGAAAAGCTCCTATTAATTCTGTTTCTCTGGAGAACTTTGCCTATACAAGATGTCTCAATAATCCAGGAGACCAAGATGATGGTGCGAATGTTAGGGGAGAAGATACATGACCAGAGCGTGGGGTGCCCTGGAGGTATTCTAAGATCTAGGGCAGAAGAAGAGAAGAACCCAACTGAGGAACCAAGGCAGCAGAGCCAGTGAGAGGAATTTTCAACTCGGAAAGTGTGTGTCCTGGAAAACAAACGGCAGAAAGGCAGCAGGTGAGCTGCCGGTGGGATAAAGCATCAAGGATCCCTGTGGGGTCAGGGGGCAGAAGTCCAGTGTGGGGAGGAGGGCGAGATGTTCAAACACACAGGGACAGCACTTCCCTGGCAAATGCAAGAGCTTGAGTTCAATCCCTGGTTCCACCAAAACACACACACACACACACACACACACACACACACACACACACACACACACAAGGGCAAACCATTAGCTCTGGATCCCGTGAGACCTTCACAGGCCAGCGTAACCATCACTTCCCACATCCATGAAGAGGGAAGTGCTCCGCGGCATGCGTCATCATTGTCATCCTCATGCGTGGGTTGGTGGGGCTGGCAGTGAGGCTTGGGGCCTGTGCTATGGTGGTGCTGATGGATGTGGGGTTATTCATGAAGCAATTAGGAGGAGATGACTTTGAGCAGGAATCCCAGTCCTGTCAAGCAGATAAGGAAATTGTACCTTGTTCCCAGGGAAAGACTGACTCTGAGAGGCCCTGGAGGGATTAGGGATGGAGGGAGGGGAATCACAGTGACAGGGCCCTCTGTGCCCACAGGCTTGGACCTTGTCCCTCCATGTGCCTGGGAGGGACCCCAGCACCCCTTGATGCTGGTAGAAGGACCACAGGTTTGAGCTCAAGTCACCTGGTGACAACTTCCAGTGCTGGAGATGGGTCACTTTTGTTTCAAAGAGAAACTGAGGTCACAGAGCTTATACCACCTGGTAAGGCTGCAGCCACTGGTCTCATGCTGTGCTGGACAAGAAGGCCTCAAGTTCAGCCTGAACTAACCAAGGTTAGAACCGCTCAGCTGCAGCCCCAGGCTCGAGGTCTGTCTGGCAGGCTCCAGGGAGAAGGCAGGAGGGAAACCCACAGATGTCCGGGGGCCAGCCGGGCTCACGATGGCAAAATGCGTAGTTTGGGAACAGGGAGAGGTGAGTGCTTCCTGGAAAAATAAGAAAAAAATTTTTTCCCTCACAACAACCACTGTAAGATTGTTCATTATATTTTTCATTTTACTGGTGAAGAAACAGAATATCAGAGAAGCTAAGTAATGTGTCCAGCATCACAGAGCTCATGACTACAGGAGTCCAGGTTAGAAGATAGCTCTCCCCATTCCCAAGGCCTGTTGCTTTTCTTGAGAAAAGGTGAGAATTTTCTAAATAGAAAACTTGCTCTGGGCCGGGGAGATGGCTTAGTGGAATAAGTGCTTGTCTGGCAAACACAGGGGTCTGAGTTCAATCGCTGTTCTGCACAAAAAAAAAAAAAAAAGTAGCTAACAGAAAACCTGTTCATCCTGCCTTCTCCCACAACAACAACAGGCAGGGTACATTCCTGAGGCTCCAGGCAGCAGCTGTGAAGAGGGGACAATCGTCACACGTGTCCTACAGGGCTAAATAAGACCATGTCCGCACTACAGCCTAGCACACAGGATTCAAGAAATGAAAGTGACTGCTATCAGTGATTATCAGCCTCTAGTGTCTTCACACTTTGAAGAGCAAAGGCTAAGTCTGGATTCAAAGCAACAAACAGCAAATTCCAAAGTTCAGTGGAGCTTCCCCCCTCCTTCAACCCAAGATAAAAAATAAAAATAGATATATGTACATCTCAGGCATCAAGGAAACAGGAGATGGGATGAGGCACTTGTAGGCAGGGCAGGTACGGGATGCAACACGGTGACTTTGGTTTGGCTGCCAAGTTAGGGTAAGATGCGCTGCGGGGGCCTCCACCCAGTGGCGTGCAGAGGCTGAGTATGCCTGGCTGTGCCCTGCTTATAGCTGCCTGGTCTGGCCATGGTGACATCACCTATGGAGATTTTGCCCTTGTCTCTGTGGCCCACCCTTCACCCACTGTGGCAGCGGGCTCACACACCGCCTCAGAGGCAGCTCTGAGGTTAGTGGACCTGCAGCGGGTACCGCCTGGGAGGTGGAGGGCGCTGTGGCGGGCAGCACTGCACCACCCCACGGCCACCACGCGCCGGCACTCGGTGTGCCTGTGGCAATGGAAGGGCAAGTTAAGTTCAGGCCGGCTTGGGGGCTTGCCTGAGAGCACATGCTCACCGCAGAACTCTGAGGCCCTACTTCCTCCATGCTGACTTAAGCTATTGGCTCCTGGCAGGCACAGGCAGGGGACATGGGCCACACACGGCGGGCAGAGGCCCCGGTGGAGAACTGGTAGGAAGGACAGCTCTTCAGCAGGCTAGGGATACAAGTAGAGATGGTAGTCTTAAGGAGGGAAGCCCTGACACCAGGCCTGCACCCTCACCCTTTGTATCTGTGTGTCCTGTGCCCAAAGAAAGAATCAGTCTGATCAGGTCAATCACACATGGCTGGAGTCCCCACTCTGCCACTGATGAGCTCTTTGACCTAGACAGGTCACTTTATCTCATGGAGCTCACTTTCCTGTCTGTAAAATGCTCCCCTACCCCCCCCCCCCAGGCATGAAAGGGCAAAAAACAGTGGTGAGCAAGGCTTTCCCAGACAGACCCTCATGGGCAGCCAGCATGGGAAGTCCCTTCTCTCAGGCTCTGTGCTCCAGGTTTCTTGCCCTTGTCACCCCAGGCCCCTTCCTGGGAACCAACACTGGGCTTGTCAGGGAGCCAACTTCTGTCAGCCCCACCCGAGCTGGCCAGTTAATGAATAACCAGGCCTCTGCAGCCAGGGCTATAAGGCGCCACCAGGTGGGAAGCCAGTGGCGGCCAGGTGGAGAGCGGAGGCAGGGACACAGGGAGCAAGATGGGCAGCAGGGCCTCGTTAGAGCGCCTGTTGGGGTTGGCTGCGGTCCTGCTGCTGCTGCTGCTGCTGCAGGGCACACAATCCGTCTCCATCAAGGTGAGTCCTTCCACCTCAGCCTGACACCCAGGCAAGGTCAGGGTCCAGACAGCTGGTGCCTGGGAGCAGGCAGAATGTTGACAGTGACCGTGGTGGTGACAGTGAGGGACATAAGAGCCACCTGCTGTTCATCTAGCACTGCTTCTGGCAAAGGCTGGTGCTTGTCCCAGGGATCAGAAGGTAGAACATGATGTGGGATGGAAGAGGAGCCCAAGAAGGAGACCCCTCCTTTATGAGGCCACATCTGACACATAAACTGTCTCAGTGCATCCATCATGGTGGAGGACCTGCCATGGGCAGAGGTGTGACACACTCAAAGGCCCAGAGGGTAGATGGTAAGGCTGCAGGGACCCTTCCAGGGCCTATGAGGTGGGAAGAAGCTATGCAAACAGGGTCTGGCTACTGTGCAGTGGGCTGTGGCTGGCCTCTGCCTAATATGGGGAGCTCGAGCCAGGGAAATGGCTCTGCAGCTTAAGCACCTGCCTAGCATGTGCAAGGTCCTGAGTTCAATTCCTAGCCAAAAAAATGACTAAAATGATCTGACAAAAAATATGGGGAGCTCTGGCATCTCATGCTTGAGCAGGGCAAAGTCTCCCCAGAAGAATGAAGGGATCTGGGGTGGAGTTTAAGAGAGCCAGCCCAGCCAGCCTGGGATGCCTTGTGTCACTAAGCCAGCTCCAGAAGAGCCCCATGGGAGATATCAGATGATGATGTAGCCCAGGCTCAGAGGGTCAGGGCAAAGGTGGGCTTCAAACCAGTCTGCGCACCTCAAACACCAGGTCTTGGTCCACAGGGTTGTCCGGCTTGCACAGACTGCTCCCCAGCTCCCAACAACCTGGGGTAGAGTGTGTGCAAAGGGCTCAACAGACCAGACATGACTAGGCTCTCCCAGACTGCTCTTTGCAGCCCAACCTGGACTTTTCATGAGGACAGCAGAGGGCCCTCAGGGATCATGGTGGCCCTGCCCATCCTGAATCACTCCTTCCATACTCCCTCCCACAGTACCAAGGCTACCAGGTCCAGCTGGAGTCTGTGAAGAAGCTGAAGGTTCTGGAGGGACAGTGGAAGCCCAGCCCCCGCCTGCAGGCCCAGAACCCCCAGCCCTCTGTGTGCCACCACCCAGCTCTGCCCCAGGACCTCCAGCCTATCTGTGCCTCCCAGGAGGCTGCCAGCATTCTGCAGACCTTGAGTAAGTGCCCCACCCACAGCTGGAAGACCCTCCTGCCCCTCCTGTCCCACCCATTCAAGCTCTTCACCACCTGCTGCAGGAAGGGAGGATCTAGAATCGCACCCCTGCCCTCTCCAGGAATGTCTTGGTTTGGACACAAAGTCAGTCTTGGAGTCTATCCAAGACTCCACAGATGGGAAGGGAGGGAGCCCAGAGAGCAGCCCTCCCCCACGGACAGTAAGTATGGAAGACCAGGGACACTCACAGCTGGCGGCCTACCAGGACGAGCTGGAAGGCTTCCATGGGCAGGGGCAGCTAGGCAGGAATCAGAGGGCACAGCAGAGCTGCCCAACAGAACTCCGTGGCTTGTTGCCCCCTCCTCTGTGCTGGGCCCTTTGCCGCATTTCCCCTACAACTAGCTCCTGGTCAGGATGCTCTGTAGTAGACAAGAATCTGAACTTGGCCCAGAGCAAAAGTGCCTTGCCCAGGCACAGTGGGACCAGAGCCAATGCCCCTCACTCTGCAGCCCAAGCTTCCTGCTTGGAGGATGGTCCAGAGCCTCACCTAGGTGGCCACTTTCTGCAGCCTGGCCAGTACCTTCCCGGCAACCACAGCATTCCAGGTTCAGGTTCAGGTTCAGCTGACTGGCCTTCTCTCCGTCCAGGGACCATGGACAATGAGGAGTGTGAGCTGTGTGTGAACATCGCCTGTACGGGCTGCTGAGATGATCCTGGGCACCCCCACCCCCAGCCCATTGCCGGGCAGCTCCCCTCCCCTCCCCATGCTCAGCGGAGAAGCCTGGCCAATGGCCATCACCACCTTCCCAGGGTCTGGGCAGCTGGACCAAGGAGAGCTAAGCCTGCTGTTTCTGAATAAAGATTCTGCCCGCACAGGGCCAAGTGTCTGTTTATCCATCCCAAGGAGTGATGGGTGGAGGCACTGGAAGCTGGATGACAGAGGAGAAAGGTTGGGAGAGATAACAGGCAGGAATTCCCCTGAGGATTCAAGGCCTGAGGAGCTGACTCATGAAACCCACTCACAGATAAGGGAGCCCAAGCTCTCAGAGCAATCCAGACGCTGGGACCCTAGAGCTGAAGCCACAGCCCTCCAGTTTGCAGCCAGACCTCCAGTGCTGCTGACGGGAGGAGCAGAGGTGGGAAAAAGCATGGAGAGGGGAAGCTCACCCCAGGGATGATGGAGACGGACTCTGTTCCCACCCTTAGTCCTCTCTCCCTCAGATCCAGCTGGGAGACCTCAATCTCCCTTGTGGCCCTGGGGGTATGGACAGTAACCAAGATTTGCTGAGCCGGTGCTTAATCCCCAGCACTGTAGTCAACATTGGGCACATGTACTCAGTCCAGAGGAGCCTGGACGCCGGCTTGACCATCTTCTTTCACACAGGGAGTCAAGCACACACAGAAGCCCAGCCTGTGGCCACACACTCACACAGCGCCCGAGCCAGCTCTTCCAGGCACATCTGGCCGGGGTCCACCCTCTAAGTCCTTTGCTCCTATCGTTCCTTGTCCCAGCCCACAGTTGATGGCCCCAAGGGCAGGGCCTGGGCAGCCATCTCATCCTGACAGCGGCCTGTTCAGGGGCTGAGCTCAAGCCATGAGCTGCATTAGCAATTCCTGAGCAGGGCCTTTCCCTGCAGTGGGACCTTTCTCAGACCTCGTCCTGAAAGCCAGGGAGCAGGAAAGGTGCAGAAAAGGCCAGATCCTCCTGAAGTCTCCAAGACCCCAGAAAATCCTGACCACTGCCCGAACTGACTGGCTGGCCCTGCTGTCTCCTAGCACTCCTGTCTCTTACTTTCCAGCCCCTGTGGCCAAGGCCCTGTGCATGGCCCGCTGCAGTCCCACCTCTGCCACCACTTGGGCCAGCCAGAGCTTCAGGACCTTGCCTCCTGTGGGCACCTCGCCCAGGGGAACAGCAGGCACTGCCCTAACCCTGCTTGGCTCCCCAGAGCCGCCTTCAAGTCCAGCCTGTGCCCAGCACCATCTGGACTCTCACTACCAGTAGGGTTCGCTGTGCTCCTACCGGCTTGGTGAAGAGACCGGGGGCCCTGACGGAGCAGAGAACCTACCTGGTGCAGGGGAGGCCGCACTGCACTGGGACGGGGCTGGGAAGCATATGAAACACAGTTCCTGGCCAGTAGAGCTCCTGGTCTCCCCGCCTCCCTTTCCTCCTCTTTCCCTCCTGCCTTCTTCCTCTTCCTCCTCCTCCCCCATCCCCTCCCCTGCTCCTCTTCTTTTTGTTTTCTCCTTCAGAAAGCAAATTTACTTGATTTGGGGTCTTTTTTTTTTTTAGGGTTAGTTCATTGTTAATGTACAGAAATACTACAGATTTTTGTGCATTAAGTTGTGTATCCTGCAACTTTACTGAAATTATGTTTTAATAAGTTATTTGGTAGAGTGTTGAGGGTTTTTACACATAAGATCATATTATTTGTGAAAAGAAGTGACTACTTCCTTCTCCTTTGGGTTGGCTGCTTTTTAAAATTTACTTTCTTTTTCTGTTTTGTTTTTGGCAGAACCGGGGGTTGAACTCAGGTCCTTGCGCTTGCCAGGGAAGCACTTATTCTACTGAGCCATCTCCCCAACCCCTTAAATTTACTTTCTTATCTAATTATTCTGGCTAGGACTTTAAGAAAGATGTTGAACAGAAGTAGCAAGGAGTGTCCTTGTCTTATTCCTGATCTAAATAGAAAGATTTTGATGCTTCTGAGTCTTCTCTTTTTTCTTAAAGTTTTATCACTTTTATCAAAAAAAAAAAAAAGCCTGTTTTATTGATTTTCCCTATTGTGTTCTAGTCCCTGTTTCACTTACTTCTGCTCTGATCTTTATTACTTTTTCTTTTAACTAACTGGGCTTTGTGTGTTCTTTTTCTAATTCCTTGAAGTTTGTGCTGGGTAGTTTATTTGCAGTCCTCCTTCATTCCCCTGCATAGGCACTTATTGCTATAAACTTACCTCTTAGAAATGCTTTTGCTGTGCCCATAACACTTGAGATGCTGCCTTCATTTTCATGTCTAAAGACACCTTTCAATTTTCCTTTTAATTTACTTTTCTTATTGGCGAAGCCTTAAGAACTTTCCCAGCCTCACCTCCTCTAGTCTTTACCCCAGAGCACACAGCTGGCATTCACATCGCCCACATTTTGCCAAACAGGAAACTAAAGATTCCTGTCCAAGTTGTGCAGCCGGCGCAGGCAGAGCCAGGGTTCCCTGCTAACACTGGCTTCAGAGTTCGGGCAGGCCCTGAAGGCTTCTACTTGTCCCTCCTCTCTTCAGGTGGGATCTGTCATCAACCCAATTCCAGATGACAAAACCAAGACTCAGAGAGGGACAAACAGCTTGTGAATGATGTGTCAGCTCCAACCCATTCCTTTTCACCTTTCAGGCTAACCTTGTCCACAGTGAGCTTGTTCTCCCATGCATGGTCCCACCCGCCTCTCATTCTGAGTCTCTCATTGTGAAAGTTTCTCTTCCAACCTCCATATTGACTTGGAAAGCCAAAGCAAATTCCAAGAGCTAATGAAAATTTGGTTCTTCTCCTTCACAAAACCCTTCTTGATCTCAGCCTGAAGAGAATCACCCACCCACTGCATCCCACAGTCCCTGGGAATCCTGCCTGGACTCCTTGTGGTACTTCTCCATGGCATTCCCCAAGGGCTTTGTCTTCTCTTCCTTTACTAGACCTTTAGGTTTTCACACCACACCTCCCCTCCCCTTGCCTGTCTGAGCCATTCTCAGTACAACCCTACTTTTTTTTTCTATTGCTTTTTACCAATGATTGAGTTCCTCTTATGTTTCTCTCAGGTCTGAGTTGAGGCTTTCAATGCATTATATAGCCTACCTGGAGCCAGGTACCATCCATGTCCAGTTTTACGGAGAGGAAGACTGAGGCACAGGGAGGGAAAGTGATTTTCCTAACATCACACAGTATGTGAAAGACTTAGGGCTGGAGCCCAGGCCAGTGACCATGCAGCCCCAGCCCTCCAGCCCTCTTACATCCTCAGGCAAGCATCATGTAGGTATACTTCCCTGTGTCCGGGGTAAGCAGCTTTCCTCAGGGCACAGAAGCCTGGTGGGCAGAGCTGTGCAAGGGGTTTTGGTACTCAAAGTGCCCTGTTAGCACCCAGGACAGGGTGAGACACTAAGATGTTTTCCTGTGGGGTACTGGGGATGGTGTCTTGAAGAGAAGCTATAGAGCCTGAGTAGTTTATCCAGCCCAGGAACATGGGAAGAGGGGCACAGAAGTCGGGGGGATCAGAGGTAGGCCTTGAATGGAATCTCAGGGGAGGGCAGGAGGAAACCTGGCATGGTCAGAGGGTGTCACACCCTGCAGGGGATGGGAGGGGAGGATGCCAAGACTTGGACACTGATGTCATAGTGTCCAATTTAGACAGGCTCCTGTGCTCACTTTGGTGATGTTTTCCTTCAGCTCCTGCTCCCCTTCAGCCAGAGCTTGGACATCCTTGATCCCAGTCCCAGGAACTGTCCTCTTTGACCTCCTGGCCTTTCTTCTAAACAAAACTCTAGAGACCACTCAAGCCAGTGAAAGAAAAAGTGCAGATTCTATCCTGTCCAGCTGAGGCTCAGAGGTTCAGGGTCCCTCTGCACCTGTGTGTGATGACAGCCCTGGGGGCGCGGCCTGAGTAGCTCGGTAGGAGGCATCCACACTATGCCCCAGCTGTCCAGGCCAGGATAGGCAGCCACGGAGCTGGACAAGGCCAGTGCGATGGCTGAAGGAAGGAGCGAAAGCAACACCAGGTGTACTCTGGAATCTGGTTTATTAGCTGAGGGTTTGGCGTGGATCTTAGAAATCTCCGTCTCAGGCCTGGAGCCCCCAGTCACACAGCCCCTCCCTGGACTCACTTCTAGGGCAGTGCAGGTTGAGCTGCTGGGAGCAGGAGGATCATGGGATGTCCTTTCAGCAGAAGAAAGGGTTTCCCTGGGAGGAAGACAGTGAGCAAGGCCGCCCTAGCATCCGGCACAAGCAGCGTAGGCACAGATCTCACACGTGCTCGGGTCCTGAGCAATGACCTCTGGACACAAGAGAGTACCCGGTGATGCCAGCTTCCCCTTCCCCAAGGCCCCCTGCTCTACTTCAGCTAAAGCTTGGACATCCTTGACCCCAGCCCCAGGAATTGTCATCTCTGACCTGATGGCCTTTCTTCTAAACAAAGCTCTAAGGACCACTCAAGCCACTCACTCAAAGGGGAGCTCTATCCAGAAAGCCAGTAGAGCTAGGACCGGATGATGGCACACAGAGCCACCTACCAACCATCTCCAACCACTTAGAACTCATCTAAGCCATGCTCTACATATCCACCAATCAGAGCTGAGCCACTCAAAACCCACCAATCAGACTGCATCTCTTCCTAAGAGCTACCAATCAGAGGATGCCCAAGCCCACTCACCAAGTCGGTACAGGATGTCCTCTGCATTAGGTTGGCTGCAGACTGGCCGGAGCTCTTCTGGAAACCCTGGGTGGCTGCAGAGTGGTGGAGCCGCAAACTTCCTGCGGCCCTGAATCTTAGGCTCTGGGATCTTTGGGAGTTCTTTAAGCTTTTTCACTGACTCCAGGGGAAAGGAAAAATCTCCATCCTGAGAGAAAAACAGCTAAGCATAAGGCCTGGCAGGACCCAGCCCAGGGAGGAGACATCCTCTAGGAACAGTGTGGAGCCCAGAGCTGCCATCTGCCCTCCTGGCTTTGCTGTGTGACCCTGAGCATGGTCCTGGACACTTGAGAGGCCTTGGGCTCTTCATACTGCCACAGGAAGAATGGAGAAGATGGATATGGAGCTCCAGGAACACAAAATTTGGATCCAGAACACCTCCTGCCACATGGCTTTCCCCCTCTTGAAAGAACTGTGGCTGACCCTCTACCTCCAGCCTTTGCTTGGTTTCTCTTTGAGAAGCAATAAAATCTCCAGGGCAGGGTATGGTGGTACATGCCTGTAATCCCAGCATTCAAGAGGCTGAGGGAGAAGATCCTGAGTTTGAGGACAATATGCTGAGAACCTGTCTTTAGGGAAGAAAAAAAAAAAAAAAAACAGCTTCCGTGAACCTCTCCTGGAGGATGGATGCCTTGTTGGGTGCCAGCTGGGCCTGTGGATGGTGCTGCCTAGGTAGGCACGAGTGACCTCTGGACCTCTAGGATGTCCACGTGGTTCTGCCTCTGTAGCTGGTCCCAGGACTGAGGAAGAAAACCTAGGGCTTCTTCACAAGACAGCATGGCATCCCTGGACCTTACAGAGCTTCTGTGAAGCTGTTTCCCTCTGTAAAGTGGGACTGGAAATCCCTGGTCCCAGGGGTCACAGTGAGGTGCGGAGAAGAAACTTCCTGGCACGCAAGCCACCTCTTGCCTTTCCTGTCTCCCTGGGTTCTTTCTCCTCCAGGGCTGAAAGGGACTTGTGTGCCATGAAGGACTGTGGATGCCCAGAGGCAGTGCCCCTCCACTGTGGCCTCAGAGACATGGTCCTTCAGGGAGCAAGCCCTGGCGCCCTTGGACCAGGTGAGTGGTGGTCTTACCTGCACGGTGACCGCCCCTGCCAGGGCAGCCCAGGTGCCAAGGCACAGTGCAGAGAGCAGGAAGGTGTTCATGGCAGCAGAAGCCAGGAGCAAGGACTCTGGTTCTGATGTCAGGAAAGAGCAGGCCTTTTAAGGAGGTCAGGGTTACTGAGTAACCTCCAGCCCTTGTCAGCGTCCCATATGCTATCACATCAGATAAGGGTCTGGGCAGCCCTGAGAGATAAGAGAATGGCCCCAGCCTGGCAAAGCCCAGGCCCCTCCCTGGGCACCACTTTGACTCTCAGTGGGCTGGGTCCTGCATTCCCTCTGGGGCATAGCCCCTGGGAAACCAGCCCTGCCCATGAGGAGAGAGGAACAGACCCACACAGTGACTATGCCACAGGGCAATTAAGGTGAAGACCACAGGCCTGTGCGGAGGCATGGAGCATGGCAGGGCCTGTAGTGGGGCCACATTATGGCAGAAATGGGCCAGCTCAGGAAAGCTTTCCCAACAAGGTTGTGCCAATGCTGATGCCTAAAGAGCATTGATGGGACCAGCTGGAAGGCCACTTTGTGCAGAGGGTGTTGCACTTGACACAGCCATGGGGTGAGATGGGACGTTGAGATTAGGGGCTTCAAACAACAGGTCATTCTCAGGCTAGACAACTATGATTTTAGGGAAGGACTCAGCCTGCATTCACATTCTACCTACTGCCCCATTTTGATGTGTGTGATGTGGGCAGTAGTCTTTCCCTTAATGTGTCCCCTGTGGAGACCAGTACTAAAACCTACCTGGTAGGGTAGGTTACTCTTGAGTGTTAAATGAAGTTTTAAGAGTGAGACCCAGTGCCTGTCACACAGGAAGTGCTCAGCAAAGGGCCAGTAATATACTTGGCAGCCTGATCTCCTGGTTCCACCAGCCTCCTGATGTCGGAGCCACAGCCCAGCCTGACCCTGTGCTGGCCTCCCCATCCTGCCAGTCCTGCCTCCACAGGGCCCTCCCGTGGGATCTCAGGCCCCTCTGCAGCTCCTGTGTGTTGGACTCTGTGTCCACACTCCCACCCCGTTCAGTCCTCCTACGCCTGGCTGTGCTGCCAGTGTTTGTCATTACATAACCTATGGCAAGTGAGGCCCAGGAGAAAGGGCGGCTCTAGCTGCTCCATCTCTGCTCCACAAACCTGGCTGCATGCCTGGACAGTTGGGTGGTAGGGCAGGAACGCCTGTGCGCCAGAGGTGATATTGAAGAAGGGACTGAAGGGAGTGAAGTTTGGCGAAGAAGGGGTTTCAGAAGCCAGCATGGCTCTCCTGCCCTGGCTGGTGTGTGCAGACACCCAGGTGCGCACATGTCCACTGAGGTGCTGCGTGCTTTTGTGTACATGCTAAGGTGTGCATGTCTATGTGCTGAGGTACGTTGTGTCCAGAGACCCAGGGAAGGACGATGGGGGCTGGGATGGAGTCATCAGAGGTGGTGCCGGGATTGCACGGCGCTGAGGGTGGACTGGGTGGGGTGAACATGTGAAGGTCAGCAATAGGCGGGGGTCACAGGGATCAGGACTGTGGTCATGTTTTTGTTGTTGTTTTTGTTTTGGCAGTGTGATCAAGTTTGAGACTGATGCAGCCATTAGGAGTTCAAGTTAGGATTTGAACTGGGGTTTGGACTAGGGTTATGGTTAGAAAGGAGCTGAGGCTTGGGATAGGTTTGGAATGGAGGGACAGGTAAGATTGCGGATGATAGGGGATATGCAGTTGGTTTGGGGTTAGGTCAGTAGGGCTGAAAGCAGAATGGAGCATGTAGCTGAATGTAAGAGGTGTGGCTGGGGTTGGGTTTATGATTGGGGTTGGGTCTGGGAGGACTCATGAGGCTAAATCTGCACTGGACCTGATTTGGCATTTAGGTCAGGGCGCAGCTGAGGAGCTAGGGGTTTGAGGAGCCCTTTTCTTTTTTCTTTTTGGCAAAACCAGGGATTGAACTCAGGCCCTTGTGTTTGCCAGGGAAGTACTTACTCCCCTGAGCCATTTCCCCGGCTCCTGAGGAGCCCTTTCCTCTGAC
Organism: Ctenomys sociabilis; assembly: GCA_004027165.1. NCBI lineage: Eukaryota > Metazoa > Chordata > Mammalia > Rodentia > Ctenomyidae > Ctenomys > Ctenomys sociabilis. The sequence goes on from PVKA01002340.1 coordinate 26,303, forward strand.
CCACTGTGGCTCATTAGTCTTGCCCTCCTAAGCAGGGACAGCGCTAGGGGCTTTGATTCCTGATGCTTTTCCCTCCCACAGCCTCTTGCCAGGGCCTGCCTGGTGTAAGGCAGGGGTGGAAGGGTGGGACAGTGGGAAGGACAGCACTCCACCCTGTGGGAATGAGGAAGTGGCTCCCAAGCCTTGGCCCTTTGGGACATACCCTACCCAATGCCCTCCTGACATCTGCCCTGGGAAATGGAACCTGCCCTTCTTCTTCAGACCCCAGCTTCTCTGCCCAGCCTGGTCCTAGTTGAGTTCTAGTCCCCTCTTTCTCTACATAGGACATTACCTCAGAAATCGATATAGAAATTGTTGGATCTTGGGGCCCTCTCAGAACCACAAGCTTCCTAGGCCCTGAGTTCTGCAACATTGTCACCAGAACCTCACACACTGCAATTTTCCTGCATGAGTATGAGGTAGATCTGAGCTTGTTAGGCTCCTTACCCTAAAGACCACCCCTTTGATAAACTTTTGCCCATCTCTGGCTTTCCAACCCATACCATCTCTACCACCCAAGAATTCATCAGGAGCTGCCCCAAACTCTGGAGGAAAATCACACTGCTTTGCTTGGCATTCAAGGTCATCCTGATCAGGCTGATCATTCAGCAAGGATCTCAAAGAACCCTCCAGAAGCCGGGCGTGGTGGCGCATGCCTGTAATCCCAGCACTAGGGAGGCTGAGGCAGGAGGATTGTTGTGAGTTCGAGACCAGCCTGAGCTACAAAGTGAACTTAAGGCCAGCCTGAACTGCACAGTGAGACCCTGTCTCAAAAAGACAAAAAAAATAAAAAAAATTAAAAAAAAATAAATCATTTTGAGCTGGGCGTGGTGGCGCAGGCCTGTAATCCCAGCACTCGGGAGGCTGAGGCAGGAGGATTGTTGTGAGTTCGAGACCAGCCTGAGCTACAAAGTGAGCTTAAGACCAGCCTGAACTGCATAGTGAGACCCTGTCTCAAAAAGACAAAAAAAAAAAAAAAAAAAAAAAAGAACCCTCCAGAAGATGACTAGGAAGTAGGGACCAGACCTGGAGCCACAGCTGAGGCAGTCCTGGACTGGAACCCAACATCACCATTTAAAAGCTGTCTGGCCTGACTGAGCCTTGATTTCTGCATCTGGTAATTTGAGACAAAGCCAGTTCCACCACAAATTTAGATTTTCTAGAACTTTCCAACCAATCTCGGGAGCCTAGACACTCTGAGGCTGATCTGTGTGACCTTGGAAAGGGTGTGGTTCACATTTCATAGCCTCACCTTTAAAACTTGTAAATGTGTTTTAGAGGATATAAACAACCTCTAGTTCCTACCAGAACCCAGAACTGCTTGAGGTAGACATTATAATGGAAGTGGATTTCCTAATAGCTCTGGGAATATGTAAGAAATTACTGTGTAACTCCATTTTATAGATGGGTAAGCTGAACTTTAAAGAGGTAAAGAGAAATCATTGCTTTCTTAAGAGTACACATACAGCTGGTGGGCACAACTAGTTGTATGGGTTGTGTACAACAGAAAGTTACCTGGCTACAAGCTAAGTATAGGAACAGCATAGGGCTACTCAAGAGAAAGTGTGGACCTGATGGCAGCTGCAGTCACACAGCTGTAAATTCTAGAGCAGAATCCATGTGTCTCAAGTGCCAAAGAAAAATCTCACCTATTCAGTCCAATGTAAGACCTCTTGCCCTGTCTTCCTGGTGGCAAACTCCCATTTCCTCCCCCTTCCAGGGAAGCAGAAGAAGAAGAGACTTTGTCCCCTTGACAGAGAAGCTAAGGCTCTCCAAAAGTGCTCAGTACCACACAGAAAGTGGATGCAGGGTGGAAGAGGCCTGTTGGCCTGAGCCAAGTCCAGCTGGCATGGGGGAATCTCTGAAGCTCAACCACAAATGGGGCGGCTCTTCCCCTTGATGCCTCAGGGGCAGCTGGGGAGTGAACAGAGGGTGCGACTGGTTGTTTGTTTAGCAGTGTCATCCCCTGGTGGCCTACACAGGATGCAGAGAAGGGGCACTCTGTATTCACCATCTGTTCCCACTCACACCATGGGCAGCTGCCATCTCCTGTGCCACTTCTGTAGTATCAGCCATGAAGCTCCCTCCCCCATATCCACCCTGTACCCCATAAGGGACCCTCCCGGAGCCCACAGACAGTTTGGGGGAGACTGGGATGAAGGAGGTGCCATGTGGTTCTATGGGGGAAACACACTGGAGGCCATATTAGGACAAGCCTAGGGCTACAAGTCCCTGGGGCCAGGTGAGAGAATGCTTGCCAGCCCAGGCCAGGATTGAGGATGTCTTGGGTCATTGGAAGATCTGGAGCTGGGAGGCACAGAAGATGAGAGGCTTTAAACTCTGACTTTGGCCCTAACCTGGTGGGAAGTCATGGGGCAGAGCAGAACAAGACCATAACAGGCTGTGGCACAAAGACCATGTGGCAGAGACACTGAGAGAAGACAGGGCTGGTGAGTCAGGGGGAGGGGTAAAGACCATGGGGCACAATAGTCAACTGGTCTTGGCAACTTGGCAGCAGACTGAAGAGAGGAAGTGGGAGACAGAGGCTCTAGGTCTTTCCAACCCAAAGTCTGCTTCTTTGCACTGTCTCAAGTACTGTGCTGGCCTTGGAGCATACACGGAACACACTCAAGCAAAGTGGCGCAACAAACCAGCTTCTGTGGGGGAAAAGGAAGCGTGGCTGAGCCAGGGTAGAGGGGCTGCCTGGCGGGGAATAGGTATGGGTTGCAGTGCCTAATAGTGCCTGGAACCCAGCTCGATCCCAGGCGAACGTCTCACAGGTAGGTGACCTTGGAACAGGAAGAGGCTAGTATGCCTCTAAATAAGAAGCCAGCTGTGTCCAGTCCACAGCTCATGGCGCATAGTGACACACAAAGTGCCAGGCACAGTTACACAGGCTGCACTATCATCCATCAGTTTGACCACCCATTCATGAGCACCCACAAGATCTCCCTCACACAGCTTCACAGCCACAGGGCTCACAGAAGCACATGCTCTTATGCCTCTGCCTGCTGACATCATGGAGAAGGTGCAAGTGTCCTCTGACATCTTTATTGCTGAGACAGGAAGTTATCTGTCTTATCTTTTGGGGACTCCAATGAAGACAGGTGCCATTCATCCAGTGATGTCAGCTGGCTCTGGGGGAGTATATGATGGGTGGGGTTACCAGGGAAGTCAAGGACACCCAGGGAGTACTGTGGAGAGGCCTCGGTGGGAACAGCAAACCAGAGGAAGGCGGATCTGGGCTCCTAACCTCTCCCTCAGCTGGGCAGTGACCTTGGGGCAAAGTACCTCATCCCTATGGGTGGCAATCCCCCGCAGTAAAAGGCAGATAATGACCAACCTCACAAGGCAGTTGGGAGTGCTAGCTCAGATAATGGCTGTCAAGTGCCAGGCAGGAGCCTGGCAAATAGTGGCAATAATCATAATGTTTGTGACAACCATAAGAGCTGGCGCACGCCTGTGTGTGTGTGTGTGTGTGTGTGTGTAGACACTAAGGCAGTGATGGCAAACCTTTTTGAGCTTTCAATGAGAGTCTGCTGTGACCCACATACCATGGGTTTGCCATCGCTGCACTAAGACCTACTCCTTTGGCTCAGCAGCAGTGATATGGACTACATGTGTGTGGCTGGCCCACACTATACCACACATGCAGACATGTGAGTGCCATGTCAGCCAGTGACAGAAGAGGAGCAGAGCTTCAGGAGGCTCGGAGTTTGGGATTGATGGTGGGGCAACCTCTGCTGACTTGAACCTTGGAGTCTTGGAGCAGTGAGCATCAGGATGGCTAGGCCTAACATTCAGCACTGACAACTACAGGGATCCTTGGTTTCCTCAAACTAGCAGAAACCCTGGAAAGGGGCAGGCCTACACAAATGCTGAAGGCTTGCTCCTGGGGTCTTTTTCTTTAGGAGCACTCCACCCTTAGAGCTGCAGAGGAAGGGTGGACAACCCCTGAGGTAAGAAACTCTTCCACAGGAGCAAGGGCACACAACTGGCAAACCTGCCCTCTAGTGGCCACAGGTGCTCACAACAGCCAGTGAATGGAGCAAGGCCAAACACCAGAGAGCACTATGCTGGTGAAGGATGCAGGAGTTGCACAGCCTAGATTTGAAATCCCAACTCTACTGCTATTGCTATTACAGTGACGTACCAGCCAGATGACCCTGAATGAATGACCACTTGTGGCTCAGTCTTCATTTGTAAGTAGAGGCTGGCAGTAGCAGTATAAGCCATAGTATCAGCATGAGGTTCAGCTGTGAACAGTAAATATTATTTGCATTTAATATGTGGGATAAAAAATATCAACACCCACCGTATGTCTGGGTCTATGTTCCTTAGAGCATCTCTTGAAAGGCAGGAGTTGGACACACCCCTCAACTGGGGCTCAACTCTAGTTTTGGCGTGGTTGGTACCTGGCACTTGCTTGCTGACTTGCCACACTATGCTGTGGGGAGTGGTATTCAAAATCACTCCTGATGTTTTCTAGGAAGGTGCCAATGAGGGAAACCATATCTTACCCTTGCATGGCCAGTTTTTCTAGTTATAGTCTGTCTCTCAGTGCCAGATGGCAGCAGCTGGTTTGCACTCAAGAGCAGTATGTAAAATGCGTCTCTTCAGCCACTGGGGTCATGTGTGGGGTGACATGCTCACATGGAACTGTACAGCACAGCGAGTGGCAATCTCAGATTTAAGGGCCACATGTCCATCCTGAGAACACTCCATTGTAATATTTAAAGTTTTCTGGGGCTGGGGAGATGGCTCAATGGAATAAGCGCTTCCCTGGCAAGTGTAAGGGCCTGAGTTCAAATCCCCAGTTTTGCAAAACAATATAAATAAAAGTAAAATTTTCCTTTCTCTTTTTGACAAAGTACTGTGTATAAAACTGAATCTGTATGCTTTGTATTCATGATACAACTCCATTGTGACTCACCTCTCCAAAGCTATTTCCTCTTCAGTAAAATGGGACAACACTACATCATCAGCTTATGGTAAAAGCTGTAGTGTGCACAGGATTGTAGATGGCTGCCAGGTAAAAATGACTTTCTCCATTCCTTTCTAAATTTTCCCTAACAAGCTGTGTGACTCAGAAAGTAAACCACTGAGGTCTCCGGGATTCACCATTCTCAATAACATAGGAACCTTCAAACCTGACACTTTCAGGAAAGTTCTGGGATCCTCAGGCAATTACATGCAGGAAATCCTTCCATGAACACTAACTTCTACTTAGATGCTTATCTCCAGGGCTGCTTTATCTAACTGGTAAGGGTCACATCTATTAAGAACAGCCCTTTGCACAAAGTTACATGTTGAGCCAGGGAGATGGTTCAGTGGAATAAGTGCCTCACTGGCAAGCGCAAGGGTCTGAGTTCAATCCCCAGTTCTGCCAAAAAAAAGTTATATGCTGACACCTGTGAAACTAAACATGCAGCTTACAGATCTTGTTTACTATTTCACTCCACCAGGAGATGTGCTCTCCAGCCAGGGTGATCAAATTTAACTATGCCATCTACCATGGCTCTTCAATAACCACACGTATCTGTGATGGGAGTGAAGCACAACCCACCCTCCAAGGGACCCACAACACACACTGGGTGATTAGTCACTATCCCTGGCTTTGGGAAAGAGTGATGCTTGTAGAAAGCTGTGGAGGTACGCCAGGTATAGTGGTACACAATTGCAATCCCAGCACCTGGGAGGCTGAGGCAGGAGGACTACTGTGAGTTCAAGACCAACCAGGGCAACAAAGTGAGTCCAAGGCAAGCCTGAACTGCATAATGAAACCCAATTTCAGACAAGGAAAAGGAAAGGGAGAAAGGAAAGGGGAGGGAAGAAGGAACGGAGGGAAGGAGAAAAAAAAAAGCAAGCAGTAGAAGTAAAGGAAATGAGCTTTGGAGTAAGGCCTGGACTTCATGATTCTGGCTTTGCTACCGTCTATGAGAACTTAGAAAGTTAAACTGTCTGAGCCTCAGTTTTATCTGTAAAACTTCAGTACACTGATGTTTTTGATAGTATTGCTTAAGTTAAATTAGCAGTAGCCAGAGACCTTGGGTAGATTGTGGGATCAGAGTCAGCTCGCTACTTGTGTGAGACATACTAAGTTTCAATTTTATCTCCTCCAGTGTGACTGACCCCTCTAAGCCTGCTTCTACATCAATTAAGCCAGGACACCACCACTTTCACAGAATGGCCATACCTGGCATTTGGTCCTCCTCCCTATTATCCCACTGTCACTGTGCTAATGCAGCTCTCACACGGCTCAATGGTGTGGTGTCAAAGAGATGTCTTCCCCCAGTGTCTCAGAACATTTGAAGATTTGATTTAAATAGCCCATCTCACCAGAAGGTTTTCCTCAACCAGTGCCATATCCCCATCTTCAGAAGGATTTAACCCTCATCCCCAGAACCCTGCCATGCCAGAGGAGCCTCCCAAGCAAGTTTCCCTGGGGTGGCATTTGCTCCTTACACCAGGCAAGTCAGGGCTCCCTCAAGGCAGAACTGTGACTTCATTTCTGGGTTTGCCACAGGAAGGCTGCCACAAAATATCTGTTCAGGAAAAACAACAACAAGAAAGAAAACAACTCCGCTGCTACCTTTTGGAAATAGGCAATGCAGGAACAAGACCAAGGAACAAAACTCAGGCAAGATGAGTTTACTTAGGATGATACTTGGACTCAAATCTCAGTTGTCATTTGCCAACTAAAGTATCTACATAAGTCACTGTACCTCAAACTGAGCTGTTCTTGTAGTGGTAACACAAACATCTCTAGCAGGTTTTGTGCTCCAGTGCTGTTCTTAATGTTTAAATGTACTGTCTGGTGTAATCACATTCCACTAGGAGGCAGGTATTATCCTCATTTTATAATGATATTATAAATGAGGAAAATGAGGCTCAGAGATTACATAATTTCAAGTTCACACAGCTGGTGAGATGTTCAATGAATGCCAGTAAGCACTGTTCTGAGGCAGGAATGCCCTGGGACACAACTGTAAACACCCAAGGGCTATGGGGCCTGGCTGTGAGGTTTCTGTGTTTGGACCAGCTCCAGCCTTACTCAGATACATGAATTTCAAAGAACAATCAGTACTGTAAATAGAGTTAACATAATATATTTATTTTAAGTGCCATTCATGCATATCAGTTCTGGCAGCAACAATCCTAATGACACTTGGGATATTTCTTTACAGCACTAACGTTACAAAGAATGGGTGTCGTTCATCATAGAGGCAGAATATGAAATCGTGCAATAGCAAAACTGTAGAAACATTAAAACACTGACTGTCCAACATCAGTACAGAAAGCAGGTTCTGTCTGCACAAAAAGCCAATGCATTTTCATCACATATATACAATATAGATATGTACACATCACCCTCTGAATGAACAATATCAAAATACTCTATTCCATTTGAAATTATCCCTAGATTGATTCCCTCCCACTTCAAAGGACATTTGAAAGACACATATTTACAAAAACACACGTGAATACATTTACATTTCAAAAACTGTCACAAATGCCAGTCGGATTATTCTCCTGGACAGAGTGTCCCTGTTTGATTACAGGCATTTATTATTGTTTCCCCAAGTCTTTAATTTAGGCCCAAAATAGAATGCACTCTGCATTAGGAATTACCAACAGAAATGGCTGCTAGAGGGACACTGGACCTCACCAGGAAGCCCTGTCAGACCCACAGCCCCTGAGCCACCTAGATTACAGGAGACGACAGGTGTGGGTGCAGACTTTGCCTCCAACGCCATTCTTGGTAAGTTTAATACTCATAGAAATATAGACCACTGAAAATCGGTAAATGATTGCCAAATGGGAAATTTGCTTGACATAATTTGTAAAATTATAGTCAGTGGTTCTACCTAAATCCTTCAGTTTAAGAGGTACATTCCAATACCCAAATTGTTTAAAGTGCACATTGCAATCCAAGCAATTCAGACTTTCAATGCTATTTTGGTGTCTAGAAAACAATGACTCAAGTAGACTATTGAAAATCATCCCCTTTTTCAAGCTTTTACTCTGCAGGCTGCAATCTCCTCCTGCCTTGATTGCCTTTCCAGAATCCTCTGATACTCACTGATCCAAGGGCCTGGAACTGAGCTTCCATTTCCATGCCAAGCAGGGTCCAAACAACAGGGAAACACAAAGCTCTCCCTTCTCCAAGCTCACGAGCCCTTAGCATGGCTGGCTTCCCAGTGATTCACTGAAGGCAACACTCCATTAAACAAAAACAAAACAAAAAAAACCCTATGTACTCTCTTTCTCTCCTCCTCCCTCCTTCCTCTCTCAAATATACATACACAGAGAAGTAGAGATTATTCAATCAAAGAATCACTAAGGCTAATTAAAGTGATTTAGCATGGCTGATGGAGATAGAGATGCTAAACAGCAAACAGTAAGTAGTTACTCCTCAAATTGATGGAACCCTTTAAAACTGAAAGGATGCGGGGGAAAGGGGATTCCCTAAGAATGAATTCAAAACCTATTCATTAAGGAAAAAATCTTATTTCTTCTAGCTCCATTATAAAACACAGACAATCCATGCAAAGGAAATGAGAAAAGACATGAAACAGAACAGTTAAAAACCACTAAAAGAGCTTCTTTTCAAAGAAAGTGACCAAATTTTAGGTGTACACAGGACACAGCAACAGCAGGCCACTTTACAACTACACTAAATAGAGGCAAATAAGTTCTATTTGTAGGCCTACCTCCTGTGGATGCTTCCTAAACAGAAAGAAAACAGATGGGGAAACATTCTTTATAAACCCTGCCTTGTTGTTCTCTTGACCAAATGGACTCTTGATTCAAATTCCAGAAAAGTTCAATTTATTTTATCTATTAAATTTCAAGCAGCGGGAATGCTAAGAAAAGAAAAGCACTTACTTGGTAAAGGAGTGGTGTTAGAAAATGACAAATGTCCCTCTGATTGTCTCATCTGTAAACTCTTACCAATAAAAATAATTCTGTGTTTTCAGACACTGTATTTCCCTTTAGCAAATCCAATCACAAAGGTGGCAATAAATATTAAAAAAAAACACTCTTGAATAATAAATACATAATATAGAGGCATTGATTTGCTTAAAGACCCAAGTAAGGCCTAGCTTCTAATCAAATTTTAGAGCTCTTGCAACACAGATAGTTTAGGAAATAGACATCAACAAGGTACAACATACACTCTATACTCCCCCAACATTAAAACAATTTTGGTCAGTTCTTTATGCTGTTCAGGAAGAACATGCCCCCCTGGATTATTTGGAGAGCACCCAGCTCTTGGTTTCTTGATTTACTAAATAGAAATTTTTAATACTCATATTTCTGAAAAAGATTAAATAAAGGAAACTGAGCTTTGAAGAAATCTATTTCCTTTCAGTTCCCTACCTTAAAAGCATCCTGCAGAAAATAGCCTAACAAGGAATAAAAACTGACAGCAACTTTCCTCTCAATACATAATAATCCAATTAGAAAAACTGAAACCTTTCAGTAATTTTTGTACATGTATTTACACATATGTATCTATAAACTGCTTGCAGCAAAATAGGCTCCGTCTGAAAAATCAGTCTGGCACTTGTGGTTAACATCAAACTGACACAAATATGCAAAAAGCTGTCCAAATCACACAACAGATAGGAGCTACATAGGACATTGGCAGGGAGACAAACATGTAGTACTTGTTTGGGTCAGATAAAAGCAATTAAGTTATCCAGCTAAAATTGTTTTGATTGTCTTCAAAAGAATTTTTGATAACATTGGTAAGTGATCAGGAATCTTGTTTTCTCAACCGGATTCTCTTACACCTTTTCCTTCACTGCAGAGACTCTGGGGCCTGAGGCTTTACAGAAACAAACCCTACACAATTGAATCCCAATCAAAGTCATCCTGGATGTCATCTGGGGGCAGGGAGCGCCGCATCTGGAAGGCTTGTGAAGGCATCATGTGCTGCTGGTTCATGGTTCCGTGATGGCCTAGAAGGGAGAAGACAAGGTCAGTAGAGGCTTAGGTAGAAAAGAAAGAAACAAGTGAATCCTTAATGAGCATCTCCTATGTGCCACATATATAGCACTCATTACGTCAACAGTTCGTCTAAAAGCTTTTAACAAAGCAACTGTTATGATCTTTTATAGGCTAAGGGGGGACACACAGCTTAGGAAAATGAGCTTGTTATCCCAAGTCAGATAAAAAGGGGCTGAGACAAGATGTGACGTTAGTTTATTGGAGTCTAAAACGCATGTTCTCTCCATTACACTAGGTTATAGTGAAGAAGCACAAGAAAGTGCTGAAACAGGCATTTCTCTTACAGTTTATTCTAGTCTAATGTGTTCTGGTAACACAAATCGGTACACATAATGCTAAACTGGAGAATAATGTCAACATGCCACTGAAATCGGATTTGTCAGTCTAAATTTTGCCAGCAACTACTTTTCAGGCCATCAAGTAAGTGAGCAGGTGAACACCAAGATAATATGATGGACTGCAGCACACAATGGCAAAGAGCAGAGCCCCTGACAGCCACTCAATTGATCACTCGGGTTTTGTTCCTTCCCCCAACTTCAGTGAATGCTGCCCTTTTATCTGCATCTTGATAGACCCCTGCCTAAATCAATGTCACTGTTTTTAAAGTAGAGATAGATAAGCATATTTTTTTAACTATTGTGGAGTTTTTACTGGATTATCATTTCTCCAATTACAAAATTTCAAGCAGTCTCAATTTTACCTTTGTTCACTAAGTCCTATATTTTTATGTTTTTGTTTTTGATTTTTTGTCTTTTTGAGACAGGGTCTCACTATGCAGTTCAGGCTGGCCTTAAGCTCACTTTGTAGCTCAGACTGGTCTCAAACTCACAATAATCCTCCTGTCTCAGCCTCCCAAGTGCTGGGATTACAGGCATGCACCACCACGCCTGGCCTTACATTTTTATGTATAATTTTATAAAACACTGAGGCTTTCAGTATATTGCAGTAATAGCACAAATGTCTATATCTTTCATTTATTTAACAAAAACTTCTAAATTTCTTACTGTGTTGTCAAGTGTTAACTTAGATGGTTCCCACATAACCATCATTTAATACTAGTAACTAACCACCACAGAAGCTGGTAGTGCTCCTAGCCCTCCTTTTCTCAACAAAAAAGCTGGGGTAGGAAAGTTAGGTAACTTGCCCAATCTCACAACTCAAACCCTGACAATCTGGCTCTAGAGCCTGAACTACCAGATCATCCCTCTCACAAATTAGTAGGCCAGCAAGTGCTTACAACAGCCAACAAGCCTTCCTTCTCAAAGGTCATGCCTCTTGGTTCCAACTCTTTCTTCACTACCACTGCCTGAAACACAATTATTTCAAGGTTCTCTCTCTCTCTCTCTCTCTCTCTCTCTCTCTCTCTCTCTCTCACACACACACACACACTCTCTCTCTCTCTAATTACCTTTTTGGCTTTTCCTCTGACAGTGAGTACATAAGAAAAATGACACTAACTGTAGATACCAGGTCCTTCTTTTTTGAGACAGGATGTTGGTATTTAGCTCAGGCTGGCCTTGAATTATGCACTCTGGTGGTCAGCTCACTCATTTTAGTCAGCCTCCTTTTTTTTGCGGAACCAGGGCTTGAACTCAGACCCTTGCACTTGCCAGGGAAGCGCTTATTCTACTGAGCCATCTTCCTGGCCCTTGCCTTGAATTATGTAGTCCAGGCTGGCCTTAAACTTAGAAAGATCCTCTTGCCTCAGCTTCCTGAGAGCTAAGATTACATGCATGGGCCAAGAAACTTGTCTTGAGTCTTGGTTTGGCCATTCACAAACTATGTGGCCTGGATAAGCAAATTCCTTCTGAGATTCCATGTCATTTTCTAGGTGATCCTTAAGATCCCTTCAAGCTCTAACTATATATCCCAGGGTCCTCTGGCTAAATGTAGCATTGGGGAACCTTGAAGGGAAAAAGGTTTATGAACTTGTCCTGGCAACTCCTAGCACTTATCTCCTCTATAAGAAATTTCCCTGGAAATTACAGCTGGAGAAACTCCATTGGGATGAATGGGAACAGAATCCTCACTAGTTAATTAAACAGTGCTCTTTAAGCCTGCTAAAGTCCTGTCAAAGTCAAATATTCTTAAATATGCTCTGCACTCCAGCTTCTCCAAAGATACTTCACTCCTTCTCAAAGCTGTCTCATTCAAGTTTGGGACAGCTCACAGTTTTCAATATTAAGCTCTGATGCCAACCTCTATACATGCACTCTCTCCATACACAGGCACACACACATTACCTGCCATCGTTGTTCCTGCGGTGTTAAGAGGCTGTGGGATATGAGGATAACCAGGGGGCGGCATCACTGAAGGAGGGAGATTTTGCCTGGAGTCTATGTATAAATTTCCTAATCAGATTAAAAAACAGAAAGAGGGGAAATGTATTACCATAAATAAAATAAATCAAACATTAAAATCTTATAGGAGGGGCTAGGGAGATGGCTCAGTAGAATAAGCACTTCCCTGGCAAGCACAAGGGTCTGAGCTCAATCCTGGGTTTCGCCGAAAAAAAAAAAAATCTTACAGGAATTATTGCCTAAAACTAAACTGTAGGACTAAAGCAAGGAGGGAGAAGGAAAATATTACTCTTTTCAGATGTTAAATCTCTCCCAAAATGTGGGGCTGGCCTTTTGAAGAGGGTGCCAAACTTGGTGCGAGTATACTGCTACTAATTCCAGTGCTGTCCTAACTCTGTAAGTTATATCCAACTGCTGCTGTCACATACCTCACTGTAACAGTTTAAAAGTATTTTTGCATTCATATGACCCTCCCATTTGGTCCAAAAGAGACAGGACAAGAAATGTTATCTCTATTCTAAAGACGAAGCAACTGAAGCTCAGAATGGCTGACCTGACTTGCACAAATATACATGAATTGGGCAGGCTAGGAGCAGAATCCAGATATCATAACTCAGTGGTGGTGAACATGTGATGTAGTAGGCTGTATCACCGTAAGTTTTATAAGGTTTACTATTACTGTCCTAATTCCTGAGTTCTTTCTATTACTTCCTATTTCTTTATTGCTCTAATTTTCTTACACGTAACAGCTGCTCAACTGTGTGTGCTTTAGTAGATTAACAAAGAGAATAGTAGACACAAAATAACAGTAAAGATCTGCATAAAAGTGCTACAACCAAGCAAAAGTGATTAATATTGTGTTATTTATGAAGTATGTAGATGGGAAAACACAGATCTCATTCAAATGGTATTTCATAACACTCCTTCTTAATGTGTTTTCACAACAGAAGTCATCAAATATAACAGCTCCAAAATTTCATTTACACTGATATAAAGCAAAATAGGGTCAGGAAGAAATCAAAAGCCCTCCTCCAATAACCCATAGGAAGAAGGGCCATAAAACTGTAAGGAACATCTAGAATTTTAGAAAGTTCCTTCTCTAAAAGTTTCTATATTTCACACAAATATGTACATTTCAATTATAGGAATGCTGTAGTAAAACAAAACAAGAAGAAAAAAAAAAAAAACACTTCCTATAAAAAATTTAAAAGGAAAGAGAAATCTTTCCTTTCATTGTAAGGTACACTTAATTTCACTTCTCATATATTTTCATCTGTCACTGGAATGCTAGATCTGTGTCAGGGCTTAAAAACAGATTCTGAGACAATCTAAACTAATCGTGCATCTGTTCATATAGCAGCAGAAACAGGTAAAGAGGAAGTAAAACAGAACTTCAAACAAAATCCCAAACTTCCTACCTCCGTCACTGCCTCCCGAGACAACATGCCTTTAGAATATAGTTTAATATTTGATGGACTTAGGAGAAACCTTAAGGTACAGGACTTGGCAAGAGGGCATTCCTTTCTCCACGTGATCAGTCATCATACGCATGTCTACTGCATTTTCCAAAAACACCACCACGCTGGGAAGGCCAGACCACTGTGTTTTTTTAGGTCAGACCATTTTGAATAATATGGTCAGTCACTCATTTATAATAGTAAGACATGATTTTTTTTTTTCAAGCATCACAATTTCCATTAGCCCATTTCATATGATGATAACAATTTAGCTATGTAACAAAAAATGACATCTTAAGGTTATTTAAAGCCCAGAATAAAGTCAACTTCCTAGAGTCCGTCTTTAAAAAATCTTAATTTTCTTTCTATATAACCTTAAGGCAAAATTGCTTTTTAAGTTATTTCATTTCTCTTTTTATTAACTTAGTAATTCTGATTTTAAAGGTAGAAGACTAGAAATCAGAGAAGAGTTATACGAGTAAAAGGACATCTACTTTAGAGACCTAACTTTCTGAAATTTTGCCACATTTGCAACACATATTTTCACGTTAAACTGTCGTAACTTCTCATTTTTTCCATGTTCTCATTATAGAATCTGAACAGTGAGAACTTGCTGAACTTTAAACTTTTTTTGTTTAACATTCTTAGACAACATAACACATTTTTATTTTCATTACAAATTTAAGGGGCAAGAGAGACAGCTCAGTAGAATAAGTGCTTGGTGCAAGGTCCTGAGTTCAATCCCCAGTTCCAATTTTATATAGCTTTAAATTGATAGAACTTTATAACTATGTTCTTCAAAGCATCTTTAACATATCTGCTGATAAGAACACAAGGCTAAAGAACACAAAGAAAATTAATTACCATAATAAATCACAACAGAAAGTTTATCTCAATTTTTCTAAAATACATATAAATTTGTTCCATTCATTTCTTTCAAATCAAAAGATGTAAATGAATCACTGTCAGTACTATCAACAAACGAAACTGCATTTAACCATTAGTGAAACATAAAACAAATGAGAAAGAAGAACAAGGTACCTCAGCCCTTACCTGCTCCAATGTGTTGGGAAGGTTTTGTTGGATGCATGGCACCATGACAAACATTTTGCTGAACATTACTCTGTGAGTGGATAAGGCCAGTTTGTGTAAAGAATTGATTAAGGGAAGAACAGAGATCAGCAAACTGAACCTGATCTAAAGACCAATTCTTGAGATCTGCCTGTCTCATACTCTCCATCAGACCTAAAAAGAAAGCATGTGAAAAAGTTAGTACAGTTCTGGAAATCCTGCAAGAAAAATAGCAAGGCATGATCTTTTTCAGCATTCAAAATTTCCACTGGCCTATTTTATATAATGGCAATGATTTGTCTATACAACAAAAAATGATATTTTAAGATTATTCTAAGCCTAATATTTATAAATATGACAAAATTTGTCTCAGAACTCTTTGTCTGTGATCAGACAAATACACCAACGGACCAAAATATTTTGAGTTTTACAATGTTCTTTTTATAGTTTATTACCAACTGCAGGAGTTCTATTACAAATAAACAATCTTCTAAAGCAACAGGATTATGCATTGGAAAGACTTTTTGGGGGTGGGGTTACTGGGAATCAAAGTGCATTTCATTGTAAATCACAAAGAACCAATAGCTTACCTTGGAATTGGGAAAGGTCTACATCTGACCAATTAACACTGCTGGCAATTCTACAGCTTTCTTTTAGCATATCAAGTGTGGCATACCAATCATTTGAAACACCTGTAAGATAATATTAACAATACTTAAATTCTTAGTGCAAGTTTAAGGGACTTGTGAAGGGACAACAATAACTTGACCTTATTCCTTATACTGGCTGATCCCTGCCATCTTAGAAAAGAACTAGTGCCCTTTATATCAGGTGCGGGGATAATCTGTTGTTTGAAATCAGCAGGATGGATATTATTTCTTTCTATTTGTCAAATAAACAACCCAGAGGTGCACAATTTAACAAGGTTTTGGCTTAAACAGAGGTTTTCTTCTACCTTCTAGTCTGTGACTTGCAAATTGCTATATCACTTTATAATGTAAAACTCGGTCAGATTCTTTTCATTTGTACAATGCAAAAAACATGACCAGGCAGGAAAATTCACTAATATGCGTATTCTACCTATTTACAGTTTTATTTTTCTTTTTCATTACGACCTTAATAGATATGTTCACCATTACTTACAAAGGAAAGCTTATATTTAGAAGCAACACACACAAAAAAAGCTAATACAGATTTAAATGAGATAAGATTAGATCTTACAGAAAGAGTAGATTTTCTTACAAGACAACCTCAAGAGAGAAATGTTTTAACATAAGGCTCCTTTTGACAAGGTAGTAAAAGAAAGGACTGAGAATTCTGTGAAAAACGCTAGTCAATCTTGGTCAGGAATGGTATCTCCTAATGCGATGGATCAGAAGAATTTAAGACTCCACTGTCTGTATGTCAACCAAGGGGTCACCAGTTAGGAGCCATAAGGCAAGAACTGCCTTCAATGAGACATTGCTGAAGAAGAAACATTCTTTCAATGACTGCTGCCAAGTAATTCTGCCAATGTTGGTATCATTACTGGATAAAAGTAAAAACTAATAGAAAGTACCCCTTTTCTATTTTATAAGCAACTCATTTATATCTACTAATGGCTATTTGACCTGCAAAATTTTGCCAATTAGAGATTTTAAAAATTAACAATGAATCACACCTAGAAATAACATAAGGCTGACCTCAAGAATTTATAATTTAGGGAGTCTGTTGGGAGACAAGACTGATGTCCTAAATTAACTACAAACATTCAAATCTATGAGACACAGATCCTCTAGTCCAGGAGAACTTCATAGATAAGGAAGTCATAGTTCAAATAAATTCTACAATTAAAGTGACTCAGATAATAAAATTACCAAAGTATTACTAGAGTCCAGATCTCTCGAGGTAAACACAGCAGTCAAAAAGCCAATGCAACACAAAGGCTCACTGAAAGCAAATTATGCCAAGGAACTAGAGCACTCTTGCCATAACTAATTTTTTCCTTGGAGGTGGTGGTAGGAGGGTAACACACACTGACTTGGTAAGCCATAATAAAGCAACCTCTGCAGAATGATGTGATAAGAAAACTACTCAAACTAATTCACTTGGTCTTCTGATTAGTCTTTTAGAATAACTAGTATTATAAGTTTCAAAGTCAGACGAAAACATAAAACCAAGTTTCACCACTTACAAGTAGTTGAGCTTGAACTTCTTTATGCTTTTCCTATCTATAAAATGTGGTAATCTATGCTTGATTTGGGAGACAATGAGATAATATATCTAAATTGTCTAGCACATAATAGATTCACAACTTCCACACACGGGTGTGTGTGTGTGTGTGTGTGTGTGTGTGTGTGTGTGTGTGTGTGTGTCAAATTCAGAACCTTGTGCTTACCAGGTGTGTGTGTGTGTGTGTGTGTGTGTGTGTGTGTATGTGTGTGAAATTCAGAACCTTGTGCTTACCAGGCAGGCTCTTGTGCCATTGAGCTATCTCACTGGCCCACCTTCTCTGTTTTTAACCTGCTCTGTCCCATCTTACCAACATGAAGTATATAATTCATAGGTGTGAATTATTAACACAGTTGAAGACTTAAGGAAAAGTTATGACCAAAGCACCATCCACTTCTTCCAATACCTGTCTATATTCATCAGTCTATCCCCCAAATCATAGTAGCAATCGTCTTAAATTTCTGAATAATATTTTAATATTTACAGGCAGACAATAGTAACTAAGAGTTTAAACTACTAAGTTAAAGGTATACTGCTATACATTTTGGTTCCTTATTTCACTTAATTCTCCTCCAAAACAATGTTAGCTTTCATTTTGTAAATATAGAAACATCTTCAGAAAAATTTAAGCTTTATAGCAAAGTCACAATACAAAAACACAAACCACCTGAGCTCATTTCCTTGACAATAGTCAAGGAACAATGATTAATTTTTATTTTTATTTATTTACGCAAAACTGGGGATTGAACTCAGGCCCTTGCGCTTGCCAGAAAGCCATCTCCCTGGCCCCAATGATTAATTTTTAAACGATGAGTGAGATGTAGCACTGTGTAATATTTAGAAATCTTTCCTTCAGGATAAACATCTCAGGAGTGATATGTTTGATAAGTAGTCATCCAGGCAAGCTTAGGAAAGGACAGCACTCTGCATAACTCCACTTACCAGCAATCATATGTATAGTACAAAAACTGCCTGCCTGGCCTGTGAGAAGTGCCAGAAACCATGAGAATATATCTTAAGACTAACAGATTTCTTCCTTTGCAGTCTATTATTCTATTAAATATTCAGTGGAATGGCAGAAAAGAGAGACAACATTCATGAATACTTAAATGAAAATACTTGGTCTAGACAGTTTCTATTCATATTCTCAGTAACATCTTCATAACAATATTGCATACCACTCTACTTCTATAGATGAGAAAATAACAAGTCTAAAAGTAACTTGCCCAAGGTCACAAAAGCTACAATGAGGTTTCAAATACAGATCTTTCTGGCGTAAACCTAATCTTTCTTTATAATCAGAAGGCATTACAAGACATTGTAGACAGGTTGTGCATTCCATTCTCCTTTCCAATGTTCACTGGAAGCCATGGCCAGAAGGACAAAGTGGTAAAAGCATTAAAATCAAAGCCTACAAAGGACTGAAGTTGCCTATGCTGCCACAGTAAATTTGATCAAGAAAATTTCTAGACAACCCTACAGATTAAGCCAATTACAATCACAGGATTATAGCAAGAAAACACAAAATAAGATAAGTGAAAATAGTGGTAGTAAATGCCCCACAAGGCCCAAGTAACAAAGGACAGATTTAGTTCACATTTAGCCATACATAAGCCAAGAGATGGAAACTTACCAGAATTACAGGATACCTGTTGTGGAGGTGGGGGTGCCTGGTGTGTTAGCGTCTGATGCTGATGGTTCGGATGATGCTGTATGTGCTGATGTGGAGAGGGGTGCTGCGGGGGAGGTGACTGGAGCTGGCTGTGTTGCTGTGGGTGTGGGGCTGGGTGCTGAGGACGCTGCGGATGCGGTGGTAAACCATGCGGCCGGTGGGGTGCGTGTGAAGATGGCTGTGTGTGCATCTGAGCATGGGACAAAGAGACTTGTGCAACCGAATTATTGCCTGTAGTATTGAGGCCACTACCGTGACTGTTGGACAGGTTACTTTGGTTGCTATGTGGATGAGAGCTCACTGTGCTGCTAGGAGAGTGCTGGTAGGAACATGAAGTGTGGGGTTGCTGAGAAGATTCAGAAGGGATGCTCATCAAACCTAAAATCAAGGCAAAACCATCAATAGTCATATTTCCACTGTATCTTACAATAAACATTTGTAAAAATTATTTACAGAGCAGAGTCCAGTGAAAGAGATAGACAGTAAGATAATGTCCAGCAATCTAAATACTAAAGAAAAAATAAATGACTATAGGAATTTTGTTCCTTGCCTAATAGCTATGGAGCTAGAAATACAGACAAGCCTTTTTCAAAGTATATCTATGTTGAGTCTTGAAAGTTGAACAAACATTAGAAAAAAGTGGAAAAGGTGACAGGTTGCATTCACAATCCATATGGTTCCCTACAGGTATTTAGCCCAAATTTTTGACTAAAGACAAAACCCAGTTATTACTGATCTCTTACCTCTGACTATTCCAAAAAATTTTTTTTAAATTCAATTAATTAATTAATTAAATTTTTTGCGGTACCAGGGATTGAACTTGGGCCCTTGCACTTGCCAGGCAAACACTATTTACTATCTCTCCAGGCAAAAACTTTTTTTAAAATGTATTTGGTACAGGGTCTCACTATGCAGCATGGAGTTACAGTGATCCTCCTGTTTCAGCCTCCCCAGCGATGGGATTACAGGTATATGCCACCACATCTGGTATCAGTGTACCTGCTGCCTGCATGTGGTGCTGAGGATGGAATCCCAGACCCTGCACTTGCCCAAGCAGGCACTTAAGTCTGCTGAGCTAGCTCATTGGCCCTCAAAAAGCTTTTCAAGCCCAAAGTGGCTTGAACCCTTAAGACTAAGCAAAACAAAACAAAATGGCCATCTCTACTATTTTCAACACTCTTATGGAGCTTGTTTTTTTTTGATGCTGTACTGAGAATTGAATCCACAGCCTCTGTAATGAGTTATAACCCCAGGCCCTTTTAGTTTTTATTTTGACGCAGGCCTTGTTAAATTATGTTGCCTAGGCTTGGCTTTAACTTGTTTTACTCCTGCCCCAGCCTGCCACAAGTGTTAGGGATTATAGGAAGGCATCACTAACCTGGCTTATAGAATTTAAGGGTTAAAAATGCATACCTTTTGGTACTACTAAGGAGATTAAAGCCTCTTACTGCCACTTATACATTGTAACTATGCAAAGTTAATCTCACTAAACTAAGACTATCTAGTTTGTAAATGAGCATGAGGAGAGTACTCTGCTTTACAGAGCTGTTGTGATACCACAGGGCAAGTACAAGAAGAACTCAGTAAAAGTTAGTTGTTTAGTCCCGAAGTGCCTAATGATATATGTTCAGTTTGCAAATAGTTAATAAGACAAATCTTACTACAATATCTGTTATATAACTACTTTCACACTACAAAGAATAGTCCATACACTATTTTGGTGTACCAAACATGAAAGATTTCATTAACTCAAAGAAAAATTACACAAGACAGTGTCAAAGAATAAAACTTTTTAATACAGATAAAATTGTCCTTACATTTATCCTTAATAATAAAACTGCACTTGAGTACACTGAAAGACAGCACAACAAGTTTTAGAGACTGAAGAGCTCCCAAGAGAGCCCAAGCTGAGGCACAGCTCAGTGTAGAATAATATCCCAGTGTGCAAGAGACTGTAGGTTTGATCCCTGGTGCTAAACCACACCCAAAAAAAAAAAAAAGAGAGAGAGAATTTTTAAAAAGTTCTTGCACTGGTCTTGGAAAACTCATTTATAGGGAATGAATTATTATAGTAAGGTAAAAGAAAGCAATACCTGTTTATCTATTACCTACAAAATTCTAACAGTGAAGCAAGAATCACAGCACACATCTTGGATTGCCAAGGTAGAAGGACCACAAGTTCAATGCCAACCTAAGGCTACATATGAGACCCTATCTCAAAAACCAAACCAAACCAAAACCCTATCATTTAAACAAGAACCAAAATCATGAGTAATCTACACCAATATTTTCAATCTTTATTCTTTGGACTGGCAATCAAACTCAGGACCTTGCACTTGCCAGGCTATTCCCACTGAGCTATCTCCCCAGCCCCAAAATTTTCAATTTGAAATTGAAATTTGCTGCTATATTATATTATATTATATTATATTATATTATATTATATTATATTATATTATATTACAATATATTAATCTTTTTAGACAGGGTCTCACTATGCAGTTCATGCTGGCCACTCTGTAGGCCAGGCTGGTCTTAAACTCACAAATGTACTGCCTCTGCCTCCTGAGTGCTGGGATTATAGCCATGCACCACCAAGCCAAATTAAATTCTTTCTTTCTTTTTTATTTTTTTGTATTTTAGGGAAGAATCTATAAGGTGTTCTGGGTCTCATTACTATCAGACTCATAGTGATCTGCCTGTTTACAGCCTCCCAGAGCTGGGATTGCAGGTGCATGGGATCAAAGGCCAGGCCCCTGTGCCTGCTTGGCAGTGCTTTAATCCACTGAGCTATTTGGCCAGCCCCATTATTTCTAAACAATACTAAACAAAGCAAAATATTCTTCAAGAAGCTTACTATGCAAAATGGATAGACAAAGCTGCTGCTTTCAAATGAAGGAAGGAAACCTGTTATTATCTCCCTTCTCATTTGCACAGTTTTCCTCCTTCAGTCTCTGAGACCTTTTAAAAAAAGCACAGGGCTCTGAAGGGGCCAATTTGAAAAAAATCAATGATCTAGCCCAATGTGGTTCTTTTATTTATTTATTTATTTTGGTGGTACCAGGGATTGAACTCAGGACCCTGCACTTGCCAGGCAGGTGCTTATTCTACTGAGCTATCTCCCCAGCCCCATTTTACAAATAAGGATACTGAGATCCAGAGAGGCAAAGTTATAGAATCTGGACCAGAAACAAGTTCTTACTAATGTTCTTTATTTTTTATTTTTAAATGTGTAAACTATAAACACCTACTTTATTTTTTCTTAAATTAAGTTTACTGGTACATTGTAGACACAATGAACATATATATGTGTGTGACAAAATGTAACTGTGGGCTTCAGAAATTGTCACGAGTTTTTTAAAAGCCAGTGGTTTTTTTTTTTTTTTTTTTATGGGCACAAAAGCTTGAGTTGATTACAAAACTTTTACTTTTTTTTTTTGACAGTGCTAGGATGTCAATCCAGGAGCCTACTCTCACTAAGCAAGCAAACTTAAGCAAGTACCACTGAACTACACCCCCCATTAATTCTTTTTATGCATTCATATGTAAAAGTTTAAAAAACAATCTGAGAAAATATGACGCCTACTTCAAAAATATTAACTAGAAAAAGGCCCTTCATATACAAGCTATCAATATTTAAATTACATATCTCACACTGGTGTATAATGCTCACTTTCATTATGACAGTGATAAGTATCAGCACAAACTGTAAAATGACATGAATTTTTGTCTATATTGTTCACTGCTATACATAGGCAAATTCTGAACTACAGTGCTGTGTGCTGCATGCATACTTCCCTCAAAATTTGTACATTAGAATTTACCCAAGTGACAGATAGTAGTAAGAGTATAGCCTTGGCAGGCAGAGCAGTGCATACCTATAATTCCAGCTACTCAGGAGGCTGAGGCATGCAAATGTGAGGCTAGGAGGGACAACTTAGCAAGATCTTGTTTCAAAATAAAAAGGGCTGGGGACATAGACTCACACTAAACTGCTTTCTTAGAATAAATGAGAACCTAGATTTAATTCCTAGTACTGTAAAAGGAGAAGGCAGGGGCATGCTTTAGGATTTCATTAGGAATTAATACCCTTATAAAAGGGTTCAAGGGAATTAGCTAGTTCTTCACCCTTCTATCTCTAATGCCTTATAAAGATGTAGTATTAAAATACTGTCTTAATCTGAGGACTTCCCAGTCTCCAGAAATAAATTTCTGTTGTTTATAAATTTTCCAGTCTCAGGTTATTTTGCTATCACAAAGGAAAGGAATGAGGCATGGAGTATAAATAGTTAATATGATATACAATTAACTAGGAAATGATTCAATGGTAGAATTTCCAATAATTTCTAACTGCTTTATGGAAGAAAAGCAATATGACATTTTGATTCCACTGGATGTCTAAAATCAAACTAGCAGCTAAAGAGACAAAAGAACATTATAGCAATAATCTAACATTTGGTTGAGAATACTGCATTTCAATTAAGCCCACTTGTAGGATTAAATCTAATTTGCATTATGTAAAATAACCAGAGCTTATCATTAGCTAGTATGTTCACTTTTATGTGTCACATACAAAAACTACCAACTTGGGGCTACTATAGCTCTTTTTGCATAGTATGAACCAACAAAAGCCAGACCATCTAGTCTTACAGTGCAAACACTATACATGCTACTCAAATTTGGCACTTTATGTGCCAAATTATCACTATTAACCATGGCAGTCTTTTTCATGTGACACAGCAGTGCCAGAATTTCTCAACACAGTGCTCCCAGAATTTTAGTAAACACAAAGTAGGTGTGTTTTTCCCCAGGAAATCTGCCACTTTTCCATGTGTGCTATGATATAAACATATACAGAACATAATAAATCCATAAAACATTAATTACCCAATTGTGATCGAAATGATAATGTTCTAAAACTAAGGAAGTATAACAGCTTCTGTGTGAAAATAATTAAATGAATATTTTTCAGTAAAAGTTTGTTATAAAAAAGATTTTTTAAAACTCACCTTGCTGACTAAGTGACTGCTCAAAAACTGACTTGTAAAGGCTCCGAAATGAGGCACTAAGATCTTCAAAATTATATTCTGAGAAAAGTAGTTGCTTGTCTCGTTCTTGAAGGTTGTACTGTGGCTGCTGTTGAGGGGTTAATGACTGAGAGACTGGTTCTGGATGATTTGTCACCTAACAAAGAAAATACAGGTAACTCAGTAGCTTTAAAACAAATGGTTACATGTTATATGTAACTGAAATCATTAGTGCCAACACTGGAATCCAAAAGGACCCATCTTTGGACATCTGTTAGATGGGTATATATGCCTTTAGAAGTATAGAAAACAAAATTATTAGCATGGATCTTGAGGAACCCTAGAACTCTAATCCAACATCTATATACTTGGAAGGGAAAAGAGTTCAAAGAATTTTAAGTGACATGACCACATCATCCCTAAATAATCAGTAACAAGAAAACACTTAAAGAAGATCCTGAAGGAAAAAGAAGAGACCAAGGTCTTGAACTACACAGGGAAAAAGGAAACACCGTAATAGCTAAAAAAGAATTATCTTTGGAGGCAGAAATGACTAGAAATAAAATCAGCAAAAGATGATCAGCTGTATTTCTTAAAGATTATACCAAAAAGTGGTAAATTACCATGTGCTTTGTACTTTGAAAATTAGAGCCTGAAAGATTAAGGTTTGCATATTCACTGAAAATTTACATGGCTTTTAAAATAATATTCATAAGAAGTCTGCAATCACATGGAAAACCACTAATTTAATGTAGAGAAAAATCTTCCCGTGGCACTTCTGTGGATCTTACACATCACCACACAGATCATGTAGGCAGGGCTTGATGGCAGGACAATGTAAATTTTTGTAGACCTTATGGTTATCCTGGAACATGAAAGGACTAGTGTATTCTGAAGAACAAAGTCTCTCTGTCCTATCCTGTATAAGGTTTTGTACACCTTTCTCATCTGTGTCCCTGGTTCAGTGAGGGATGGAACTTTCTGTGGCTTGCTCCTAGAAAAGAGTACAGCTGGTCACACTACTGTTTAACTGCAGTATGGAATCTGTTCTTTCACTACAGAGTGACTCATTACTTGTGCAATCTGTCATATGGATCTTGTAGTTTGGCACTGTTGTATGGGACCCAGGGAACAGACACAATGGTTTTTGTTTTTCTTTTGGTACTGGGGATAGAACTCAGGACCTTGTACTTTCCAGACAGGTGCTTTATACTACTGAGCTATATCCCTGGCCAGATACCATGTTAATCTGACTTATCCTGTACCTGTATATCACTTACACAAACTTAAGACATTTAGTCTGCATAAGCAATAAAACTGTCTTCTTACACGTGGATTCACTGTCTTCACAGGCTCAATATACAGGAAACATGACAAACAAATGAGCACCAGCTACTGCACTGTTGTTTAAGAACTTGACATCTTGTTAAAGTGAAATCGCAGTTTATAGTGTCTAGCTTTCAGCAGGAAAGTGAAGTACTTATGATGGGTATAATAGAGATGGTAGTTCCTTCTAAGATGCTTCTTTAACTGTTCCTTTTATTATATTCTTTTTGACACTATTGGCCTCAAGACTTTTTTACTCCCTTTTTTTTTCAGTACCAGGGATCAAACTTTAGCCTTATATACCTGGCATTATAATTATTTTTTAAAATAAATCGTGAAATCTTTGCTTAGTTTACATCAATGCTCCAATAATTCTTTTCATGTCATGACTTTATTAATAAATATTTAATTCACTACAGAGTAGGTTCACTATATCCATAGGTTCAACATTCATTAATTTAACTAAACACAAATAGAATATTCAGGGCTATGGATGAGGAGGGGACTGCATTTATACTGAACAGATACCAACTTTGCTCCCTTTGTCATTATTCTCTAAACAGAATTATCAGTATAACAACTATCCCAAGCTGGGGAGATAGCTCAGCAACTTAAGAAGGATTTTTTTTGGGGGGTGCAGGAGGCTGGCTCAGGATGCCTTCAGGACAGGTCTGGTAAGGCTTAAGGATCTGGGAATGGAACTATAACATCCTATTACTGACTATTTTTTGTTGAAACAGGCACTTAAACAACTAATGGGCAGGTCTTGTAGCTCAGCAACTTTAGTACCTGCTGGCAAGCACAAGATCCTGAGTTCGATCCCTAGTACATCGCTCCCTGCCCCCAAAAAAAATTCCATTATATCCACACTGACTTACGTGATCTAGAGATGACATAAAGTATATGGAAGGACAAGAATAAGTTACATAAGGGACATGAGTATCTTTTAATTTTCTTATCTACTAGGAGCCCTAATACCCATCCTTCACTGAGGGATTACTGTAATTTTAAGCAAGGACACATGAAAACAAGGGCAGGATATTTTTGCACATCAAAGAACATCTTTCACTTTGCCTGGGTATAATACTTGTTATTCCAAATCTAGTCCTTTATCTTCTAGCTAAAGAGAAACATAATTTGCGTTTTTATATTTAACATTTCTTTTGCCAAGTATATGTGAGATTACTTCAGATATTTTAAAATTTGCTATGTATCTAAACATAGTTTTTTTCTTCATTATTTTTTTTTAGGTCTCAACAATACTGTTAACCTGTTTCTTCTAAAAGCTGCATGTCTACCAACTTTTCAACTGTCTTCTGTAGGGATACCTGTAATTCTCAGTTCTCCACATTTACTATGCTTTTAATTTTAACTATTTCCTCTATATTCTAAGAATTTTTCCCCCCAGAGCACTGATTATAGTTTTGCCAAGTCAATTTTCTTATTTCCTACATTCAATGTAAAAAAAAAATTTTTTTTTACTGTTACAAAATTCTATATTAAGTGCTATAACAGTATACAATAAACTCCTTCAAGAAATGCAGGGACCAAGGAGATAGCTCAGTAGATAAGCGCTTGCCTGGCAAACACAAGGGCCTGAGTTCAATCCCCCATTTTGAAAATAAAAAAGCAAGAAAAAAAAGAAATGGAATTGCACCGAAGCTTGATGATTCCTACAGTAAATAGATTACAATAACACTATAGTTGTTAGTTAAGCTCTATTAATTGTTTTTTATTTTCTTTGACTTTTGCTCCCAGTCTTGTTAGCCTTTCTGCAGGTTGCTTCTTCAATCCCTTCATTTTCCTGGTTTGTAGTTTGCTTAGGTCTTGTTTCTACATATGACTCCCTCTGTAAATTGTACCAAAAGTAACCTGAGTCATATTTTTTTCTGGCATTTTCATAGATAATTTATAAAGGTCATTTGAAGCCAGGTGTGTCCTCCTCAGAACTAAATCCAATGAAGGTCCCATCTCTCCAACTCAATTTGTGGCATTCTGCAATGAGCTTTCTTCAAGAACAACTTATAGCTGCTAAAATAAACCTTCTCCTTCAGAGCAGTAAACTGTAGAACATACTCTAACCCAGCAGGTGGCTATTTGCCACCGTGGAGCCTCTGAAAAAATCTCTTATTTTTTTTAATTTATTTATTTGTATTTTAACTTGAGTCAAAAATAGAAGCAAAATCAAACAGAAAAAATGACATAAGGGTAACATACAACAATACATATGTTACAGATTTTCAAAACATGGAGATTTTATATATATATATATATATATATATATATATATATATATATGTATATATATATAATGTTTTAAATAAAACAATCCAATACACATCAGCAGTCCAAAATAGAAGTGGGTTATCCACAGAAATTGTTGACTTCAGCCATCCACAGCTCAGTATATTAGTATGACTTTATATATCTTCATTTTTATTATTTTCTGCTGGATGGTTAAGACTGAGTTAAAGCAAGACCTATATACCAAGAAACATAACTTTTTTTTTATCAGATAAGGTCAGTGAGGTACCCTCAGGGTTTATCCTGTCACCCTGTACCACACTTTGTAGAACCTTTGCCAGTGTCAGCCTTGTGGATGAGTCACGGCAATTGCTTGACCAATTTGCTCTCTGTAGAAGCCTGAAAGTTTTCTATGTGATTCTCCTTAGGAACACTATACATCATGGATCGCATTCCTCTGTGGCCTCATAATCTCCTTGATCAGAAAATTTGGGGAACTACTGAGTTCCATGGTGTTACAGTACAGGTTCTCCTATGTCCTGAGTCTTCACTGACCCTGAAAGGATAAGGCCAAAATGTTGGCTGACCTTGCAACCTTTCTTTTTCTCCAATTTTTGAGCAGCAAACTTAGTTTGTTAACCCTCCAAAAGAGAAGTTTATTATTACCCTGCAACATATGCAGTTCAGTTTATCCACACTATTAGTCTAAATATCAGATATCATAAGCATAACATGGAACATCTATTTTCTATCAAGTATTGAGACACTAAACTCTAAGTCAGTACAGAATACGAAGAAAAAAAATTTTAAAAAATAGGAATGAACACTTACACATATTTACATAGATATTTAGAAATCCATCCATATACAGCATAGTAGAATTGTAGCATGGCTATCTTGTGACTTTTTGTCGTATTTTTCATTTATTATTCTTTAAAATAGGGCAGTATAATAATAGCTGGTATGTCATGATAAGAAGTACATATTTAGAAGATCAGAATGACAGGCATTTGGAACGTGACCCTTCTATTACACTTTTTTAAATTAAGTGATAGGGTTAGAACCCTATCACTTAACTGCTAGTTCCAAAAATCTGATGTTTTTCAGGGTCATTGTCTTACCTGTCTAGTATGCATAAATGAATGGTCTTCCTTCTCAGGTTTCTCCTTGCTCTCGCCTCATTATCCAAACCTCAAGTTCTCGCTTTCTTTTTAATTTTGTTATACATTTCTATTTGCAATTCTTCTTTTGAGTTATACTAGAGAGACTACATGATATTTGCACATGTGGGTCTGGTTTATTTGCTCATAAGTATGTCTTCAAGGGACATACACTTAAATATGAAGGCTTCAAGTTTATCATTCTTTACAGCTTAGTAAACTTGTATAGAAACATCTTGGTTGCTTCCAAGATTTGGCTATCATAAATTGTGCTGCTATAAATACAGGTACACATATATCCCTATGATAAGATGTTTTCAGTTCCTCCGGGAAAATTCCCAGTAGGGATATAGTTGGCTTGAATGGGATTTCCAGTCCTAGTTTCTTAAGGAGTCTCCACACTGATTTCCATAATGGTTGTACCAGTCTACATTCCCACCACCAGTGGAGAAGGGTTCCCTTTACCCCACAACTTCTCCAACATTTGTTGTTGGTTGATTTTTTTATGATAGCCATTCTTTCTGGGGTGAGATGGTATCTCAGTGCTGTTTTAGGAACTCAGGCCTTTGAGCTTGCCAGGGAAGCACTTATTCCACTAAGCCATCTCCCCAGCCCCTCAGTGCTGTTTTAATTTGCATTTCATGGATGACAGTGATGTGGAGCATTTTTTCATATATTTATTTGCTTCTTTAATTTCATCCTCTGAGAAATGTGTGTTCATCTCAGATGCCCATTTCTGGATCGGGTCTTTAAATTCAGGGGTCCTGATATTCTTTAGTTCTTTATAAATTCTAGAGAGCAGGCCTTTGTGTGATTGCTTATGAGTTAGGATTTTTTCAAAATTTGTGGGTTGTCTTTTCACTTTGTTGGTAATTTCTTTTGATGTGCAAAAACTTCTCAATAACAGGTGGTCCCAGTTGTTAATTCTTTCAAGTGTTTCCCATGCGGATACATGTTTGTTCATGAACTCTTTGCCTACCCTTATGTCTTCAAGAGTTTCTCCTGGCCAGGCGTGGTGGCGCATGCCTGTAATCCCAGCACTGGGGAGGCTGAGGCAGGAGGATTGTTGTGAGTTCAAGACCAGTCTGAGCTACAAAGTGAGCTTAAGGACAGCCTGAACTGCATAGTGAGACCCTGTCTCAAAAAGACAAAAAAAAAAAAAAAAAAAAAAAAGAGTTTCTCCTACTTTCTCTTCTAGCTAGGAGATTGAGTGTCTGTTTTAATGCTAAGATCTTTGACCCATTTTGACTTTAGCTTAGTGCATGGTGAAAGATCTGGGTCAAAATTTAGTTTTCAACATGTGGAGAGCGAATTTTTCCAGCACCATTTGTTAAAGAGGCTATCTTTCCTCCAGTAAGCATGTTTGGCCCCTTCCTGAAGATCAAGTGGTTGAGTGTGTTTGTAGGGGCCTCTGCATCTTCTAATCTATTCCACTGATCCTCAGGTGTGTTTTGTTGCCAATACCATGCTGATTTTATCACAGCAGCTTTGTAGTATAATTTCAAGTCAGGAATTGTAATGCATCCTGACTTGTGTTTGTTGGCCAGGATTGCCTTTGCTATTTTAGGTCTTTTCTAGTTCCAAATAAATTGTAAGAATGATTTCTCTAGATCTGGGAGGTATTTTGTTGGTAGTTTGATGGGGTGAAGAAATCTTAATATCTTTTAGAGACATAAATTTCTCAATGCCTAATTCAATCATCTTCAGCACATGGTCATACATACAACCTATTATCAGGTGTATTGGTCAGGGTTAGAGGAACAGATATAAGGAGCAGATATTAACACACGATATACAATGCATAAGGAATTACAAGACTGCTTTATGTAGTCAGCTACAGAGTCAGATGAGGGAGTGGGCAGAGCGCATCTGCACATCCTAGACTAAGAATTCAGTCCCAAGGTCTGAAGCTCACTGATGTGCTCCACACAAGTCTCTATTCCTCAACTTGTGGGTCTGCGATGGAAGACTAAAGAGTCTGTGGTGGACGCGAAGAGTCTGGGACACAAGCAAAGGATCCAAATGGGAGGCCAAAGAGTCTGTGCTTCAAGCCAGGCAATGAAGACCAAGACGAACATGAAGACTGAAGTTCCTCAGAAAAAGTGGAACATCGACTACTTCCTCAGCCCCATTATATGGTCTCTTTGTGCTGAGTCACTCTGGGGGCAGAACCAGTTATGCCCCAGGGCAGGACCCCCACCAGCTGGAACTGCCTCAACTGTGAACTGTGCCCTGGAGGGATCTGGCCAAGTTGATACAATGTATCAACTACTACACTAGGTTATTGGGATGCTTCTTAATATGGGATCCAAACATGAATAAAGAACAATCTGAGTTCTTTGAAAAGAATTTCAGTGATGTCTGATCTTCAAATGGTCTTGTATTATTTTTCCACATCTTTGTGAGGACTTGGGTCACTGTTGCATTTGCATTTCCCCCTTTAATAAACATAGCATTTTAAATATTTTCACTAAGTTTTGGTTCTCTTTTCTCAAAGAATCTCTTGGCTCTTTCTGTTTGGGTTTTACAACTTGTTCTAAGGCATGCATCACTACTACCACCTCAATGTAAATTTTAATTCTGCTGTCTCAATTTTGTTTACTTTGCATTATTTTTTGACATATATTTCTCCCTTTGTCTTTTTATTCAGTGGAGTGTTCTGGGTTTTTTTGTTTGTCTGATTTTCCTCTTTATTTGCTCATGATAAAACAGGAGGTGACCTGATGAGATCAAGTTTATACTGATGAACAATATAGTAGAGGGCTCTGTTCTCTGCCCAATGGTAAAAGCAGCAGCCAGATGATTTGGGAAGAAGTTATCAGATGACTCTAGGGTTGTGTTCTTGGCACAGAAACAAGAACACTTACACAGGTTATTTTTTGGCTTGGCTCTGAATCCCTCTCTCAGATCTATAGCTGGAAGATAAATTAGTACACACATCCTCTAAGCTATTTTCCCCAAGAAATATAGAGTATCATCAACTGTGGGTACATTAAAATTGAGCCCATTTTTCCTACTATAGTTGATTTTATATAAACATAGAATAAAGTACATCAAAATATATGACAAAGCACAAATATATATATATCAAATTAAAACGCTGTCAAGGTAGAGTCTGTGCTTCTAAAAAATTGACTAGAGCTGGGGAAATAGCTCAGTGACCAAGTAAGCACTTGCCTGGCAAACACAAGGTCCTGAATTCGATCCCTGGTACCACAAAAAAAAAAAAAAAAAAAAACTAAAAAATTGACTAGTGAGAAATACACATCTTCATTTTAAAATCTGGACTTAAGCTGTATTTGCTTTAGTTTTAGTGGCTAACTTCATTAAGACTTACCGGTGTATAACTATGCACACTTCCAACACTGTTCAAATTAACAGATGCCAAACTCTGGTCTGAGAGACTGTTGTTAAGGCTACTGCGTGGGCTATCACTACCATCCTGGTCAGTATTGTACAATGTTACCTAGAATGAAAAAGAAATAACAACTAAACACATAGTTCCTATAGTAACAAGTACTTTTAAAACAACTATATATGACTGCTCAGCCAGAAAGGACAAACTTGAGACTTTTACAAGTAAATAGAGGGGCTAGGGAGATAGCTCAGTAGAATAAGTGCTTGCCTGGCAAGTGCAAGGGCCTGAGTTCAATCCCCAGTTCTGCCATAAATAAACAAACAATCGAACAAGTAAATGGATGCAACTTGAGAACACAGAAATGAAATATATCAGACTCATATGTGTGAACATCATATTATCTTCCTGGGATGAGAAACTGAAAGTGCAAATAATAAGGTCTAGAATGTACAATAGATTTTGTGAAATGGAAAGCTGTTTAAAAGAAAAAAAGAAACTGGAGGGGAGAAGGAAGGAAAAAGGGAGAGAAAAAAAAAAAAAGGCAGCTATACTATTAGTATCTCTTAGTTCACTGAAAAGGAAGATTCATGCCCATATCAACTGGAGAATTTTTTATTCCCATATCTTGTACTGAGTAGTTTGAAGTTATAATATGCAATGTATTAACTACTGTCATTCTCCTATGATTGTTATGAAATTGTTTTACCTTTTTAAAATTAAAAAAAAACCCAACTATATGAAAACAAAGCTGAGCATACAGCAGGAAGACAAAACATCAATGGCCTCATGCTTACAAATCCAGAGTAATGCTGAACTTCAGGGTTTAGATGGAGACCAAGTACATCCAGGTGAACAAAGCACCGAAGAGTGCCACTACATCTACAGAGCTCATGGCCAGATTAGCCCATGCCAGGGCTCCCCTGCCACATGAGATGGCCCTCACTGAAAACCAGAGGAAGCTGCATAGAACAAGATATCCTACAAGAAACTGAAGAAACAAAAATGGCACAGGAATAAATCAGGCATAAAAGAAATGCAAATACAAATGTTACTTGCCAAAACTAAAGTCAAAACCAAAAAAAAAAAAAAAAAAAAAAAAAAACCCACCAGTGGTCTTTTATATGATGTTTACCCCAAAATTCCATGTCCTCAAAGCCTAATCCATGCTATTTGTTCTTCAATAAAATAAAATTTAAATTTTTAAAAAGCCTAATCCATGTTCAACATGAAATAATTTCCTTAATATTCTCAAAACTAAGGACATACTTGTATAGAAATACATATATTCAAATTTATCAGGTAGTTAATAGAGACTATATAGACTTTTACTTTAAATATTTCTCTAATGTATATTTATTTTATTTAAGCTTTAAGAAAACTAGTCTACCAAAACTTTAGGCATCACAAAAGCAAATAAAACAAAAAATAGATTAAAAGTAATGTGTATTGGTATTGTATTTTTAAATGGAAATGTAATTTTTCAACATAACTGAGAAAACCATACATATGTGATCTAAAAAAATAATATGCTAAATATACACATTAAATGTGGAGGGCTATTATGTGAAACTGTTAAACATGGTTAACTGGCAGAGGCTGGAGCCTCCTGTAGACTTATACCACTGACAAGTGTATATTTTTTACAGTAGTTTAGTTTGTATCAAACATAAATTTTAATTGGAAACCAAAAAAGATACTTTTTTTAAACAGAAAGGTAAATTTAATTACTTTCATGGTGCTGATCAGATACTATTACAACATCAATGTTCATACTTTCATTGAGACTAATTAACCACTTAACAGATGACAATAAACATCACTTGGGCAGTGCTTCTGTTTATTTCTGACTAACCCAAGTACTGTTCAGACTGCTGTCATTTCAACCAGTCAATTCTTATATTGAATATATTTGATAAAATTGTCACTTGTATGTTTCTTGTTATATTATCTTACAAAAATTAACAGAAAAAAATGTAAGTTTTGATCATGCTGTACTTAAATAATTGGACCAGTAAGTGGTTAATACATTTGACATTATAGATTAACTAATGTACAGCAAATTCTTAGCCACCATTAGAATGTTAACCTCCCTGAGCTCCCAATAAATAATGACAAACAATATACTGTTTTCTCTATAGTATACACTTAATAAATATTTGCTAAATTTAATAAACAACTGATCATCATACTGTGTTAAAAAACAGGATAGTGACCAATGCTCAGTAACATTTGCCAAGTGAGGCTGAATACATGAAAAAGTAGGCATGTATTCACAAACTACTCTCAAACATGTATGTTTCTACTCTTTAGGGTATTACCTAAAGAGAAATAATATCTAAAGAGAAATAACTCTTTATGTAATATCCAAGGAAAGAAAATGTTAGAAAAAAAAAAAAAAAAAAAACAGGTAATGAAGAAAAACTCTGGCAAAGACTTTTCTGGTGAAAATTTCCAGTGTAAATTTCATGAAGATCAAGGGTGTTGGCTCAGTAAAGACGAACCTTTTAGACCTTTCAGTGATGGCAAACAGCTTTCAGCAGAAAGCATGCTATAGGTTTGTCACCAATGGTAAAAGTCCTTAGGAATAATTTTTAAAACTATAAAACAGTACCAGCAAATTACAAGTATCTCAGGATCACTTTCTTGGCCATTCATTTTCTCTTGTCCATGCTCAATTACCTGTCACTAAAGCTGGAAATACTCTTTACCACTTTAGATAATTCCTCTTAATTTTTTTTAGAGGGTAGACAAACATTTGCATTGACAAGTAAAATGCACAAATTCTTTTACTTATTGCAAAATAGGCATACCCTTGTAATCATTACCCAGATTAAAGTACAGAGAAACAATTCTTAAAGTTTGATCTCAGGCCCCTTTCAGTTTTAAGAATTAGAGTCCAGGAGCTTTTGTTCATGGTTTTTTTTTTTTTTTTTTTTTAATTCCTTTATTTATTACAGTGTCTCGCTACACATCACAGATTCTTTTTTCGCGGGGGTGGGGGGTGAGCTCAGCCGGCCTTGCGGGGAGGGGCTGGCATGGCATGTGGTGCTGGGGCTCGAACCGCGGTCCCTGAGAGGCGCTCTAGACCGCTGAGCTATCTTGCCAGCCTTTTTGTTCATGTTGATACATCTATCAATAACTGGCATGTTAGAAATTAAAACTCAAAAAAACTTTCTATTACTTCTTTCAAAATTAACAAGCTAATATACAATTATCTCCTCCATAAAATAAATAAAATGGGAAGACTGGTCTTGATTTTCAGTTTTGTAAACCTCAGTGAATGGTTTTAACAGAGAACAGGTTTTCACTTCTGCTTCCACATTCAATCTGTTGCATGTGCTGTTTAAGTGGTGACCATAAAAACAGCTAGTAAAGGGGAAAAAGTTTCAATAGACTCTTCAGGTAAGTGTGGATAGTCTTCTCTGACAATGGATCAAATCTTAACAAATGGCAGTTTTTGAAAAGTAAGTTGTAATGTGGAATCGGAACCATGGCAATAAATTTTCATACTCTGCTCCATTATACTTTGAATGGATCATATATCCATGTATAATTTTGTAACATCATGCGTTGGTCACCTAGAAAATAATTATTTACTAAGTTATACAGATCCTTAATTTACTAAGTTGATGTTCTAAATGTATGATTTCATCATACAACATAAAAAATGAACATTTGTTAACATTACCCCAATCTCATTAGAGACACCTTTCTAAAGACTGGAAAGCTATCAGACTCACTGTAGTGGATACATTTCCCAAAACTATATTTTTTTTGCTTAACAGCTCAGATTTTACCACAGGAAAAAGGTAATGTCAACAGTTTTCCTTAAGGGCCAACCTGATAGTTGAGCAGACTAAAGTGCCTGCTTAGGCAGGTTCAGGGACCAGGGTTTGATCCCTGGTATGGTGTGCCATGCCTGCCTTGCCCTGGGGCCCTGCTGAGATGGCAACTGAAACGGGGCATGGTGGTGTGTGGCTGTAATCCTAGCACTTGGGAGGCTGAAAACAGGAAGATCACTGAGTCCGATCTGTGTAGTGAGACCCTGTAGACCTTGCACTAAAAATAAAAATAAACAAACAAATAAATAAAAAGTTTCCCTTGAAGTGATTGGCTACCTTGGTTAATTTTCAAAAAAAGTTTAAATCCTCAAATTAAATAAATAATCACTGTCACCTGTTCTTTCACATAAACCAGTGGTGCATAAACACAGCAGCTAGTTAAGCTTCCAATTCAATCATGCAAATACTTTTCCTTAAAGTAACAACTGCAAGCCAGGTGTGGTGGCACATGCCTGTAATCCCAGCACTCGGGAGGCTAAGTTCAAGACCAGCTTGAGCTACAAAATGAGCTTAAGGCCAGCCTGAACTACATAGTAAGACCCTGTCTCAAAAAAAAAAAAAAACAAAAAAAAAAAAAAGTAACAACTGCAATTCAATCTCTAGAAGTGTTTTATGTATCATCCCCGTATCCTTTCACAGAATACAAAAAAGATGTGTACTCAAAATTTACAATTAATAAAACCATTTTTCCTGATTTACCAAAGAGAAGTAAAACAATTTTTTATATTAGGGTAAATGGCAGTGAAGAATATGACTATGAGTACAGTTAATAGTGGCACCTTCATTGCTGCTAAGATGCTAGCAGGTTTATACACCATTATTCTTGCCACAGCTGTGAAAATGAAAATACAACATGTGTTATTATAAAAGTTGTGACTCATAGGTTCTCTACAGAGGTCTCAACTTCCTAGAGGTCCAGACTGACCACACTTTGATGCCTCCAGTACCAGCACTCCAAGGTCCCTGCTCATGTACTTCCCAGACAGCACTCACAGACAATTGCTGTCCACATGTCATCATTACGTGGATTTCTAACATTGCTGCTTGGTTTTCCTACTTTTGAGCTAGTTATAAATGGAATCACATAATACATGGTTTCCTTGCTTCCTAAATTAAGATCTGCTCTTAATATTATTTCTTCCTTTGCATTTTTAGAAAAAATTATTCCTTTGTCCCACTAAACTTTACTGTTTTATCATCTATATTTAGCTCTCAGAACCATCATTTATTGAAAGACAGCACTTAATTCTGTTCTATAAGTCTGTCTATCCTTATTCTAATACTATTGCACACTTTTAGCTACAGTCTTAATATTTGGAAGCATAAATCCTCTATTTTTCATCTTTTTCTTCAATTACTATTGAACACTTGGATTCTCATTCATATTTTAGGATCAGCTTGGTATTTTCTAGACCACTGTCTTCCCCAAAAAAATATCTTATACTTTTATCATATTAAATTTGCAAATCAATTTCAGAACTGCTGACTTCTTTATACCAGTCTTCCACATAAAAAATTACCTCTCTATATCTTTGTTTTCTCCTTGTAATTTTTCATAGTTTTCAGTATAGCATTTATCATTCATTTAATATTAGTATTTTTGGATCATTTTTATTTTATTTATTGAGATAAGAGTGTTGCTAAATATCACCCAAGTAAGGCTCAAACTTGAGATCCTTCTGCCTCAGTCTCCTAGAGAACTGGGATTATAGGTCTGTACTATCATGTCTGGCTGAGTATTTGATGTTTTTAAACACTAATTACAAATTTATCTTTTAAGCTTTATTTTCTACCTGCAGCTAGTATAACCAAAAAATGCCACTAACACTGATCTTGTGCCAAAAGATTCTGTTAAAAAGATTTTATATACAGAAGCTTTAAAAAGCTCTAAAACTTTACCTATACAATCTTTTGAGTTTTCTGTATAAACAACCATTTCATCAGTGAATAACAACTCTAGGATTTGGGTTTCTTATGTCATCCATATATTCAATGTGTCTTTTAGCTTCTTCATAAAATAGCTGTAACTTTGTTCTTTTCCACACTAATAGAAATACAGTGTGGTTTTTACATACCAGGCTGGTTTTTACCTTGGTCATGCCATATTTTGTATTCCTATAAATGTCCTTAAATTTACTGTTTGTTATTATTACTATTATTTTTTAATGTATTTTTATTTAATCCACATCTGATTTCCAAGAAAGGGCTGATTTGCTGAAACTGATTTACATGAATTTGGTATTCTATAACCGTTGATTCTTCCTATTTCTAGAAAGAGATTCAGGGCCTGGGGAGATAGCTCAGTAGAGTAAGTGCTTGCTTGGCAAGTGCAAGGGCCTGAGTTCAATCCCTGATACTACCACAAAAAAAAAAAAAAAAAAGAGAGAGAGAGAGAGAGAGAGAAAGATTCAAAGTTTCAGTTTCAGTCAACATTTCCAACAGTGAGAAACCTTAAGGCTCAAAGTTTCGTTTTAATTATTGCTATTTTATATAAGTATTTTCTAAATTTTTATTACTTTTTAAAATTTTATTTAGTACAGGGTCTACAGAGTGTCACTACACAGTCTGGACTCAGATCCTCCTGCTTTCAGCCTCCCAAGCAGTGGGATTATAGGTGCACACCAACAACCCAGTCTCAATCTCCACCTCAGGATGCCTGGAGGCAGAGCCGGCATGACACTCTGGGGATCAAACTCCAGTCCCTTCATCTGCCTATTCAACCTTTGTTTAGTCCAGCTGTATATAATTAAGGCTATGATTTTAACTCACTTTTATATTTTCTACTATGCTCCTTTAATCTATGATTATTTAAAACTACTATGCTGAACAAGGAAATTTTGAAGGAATTTTCTGGTATCTTTTTGTTATTATTGCTAAAATAAACTGTATAGTGTCAGTCTTCTGAAAATTGTTGAGACCTCCTTTAGAATCAAACATAGATCCATACATGGTTAATTTTGTAACTGGCCAACGTATACTTTTAAAAAAATGCATACTTTGGAGGAGTGTGGTGGTACACGCCTATAATCCCAGCAGTTAGGAGGCAGAGGAAGATCAACATGAATTCAAAGCCAACAGGGGGGGGAAAAAAAACACAGCCAATCAGGGCTACAAAGTGAGTTCAATGCCAGTATGAACTACATAGCAAGAAAAAAAAAAAGTGTCTTTTTTGGGGTCTTGGAATGAAGCTCAGAAGTGCCTTCCTAGCATGTCCAAGGTCCTGGGTTCAATCTCCAATATGTCAATAAAAATTATATTGTGTAACTATTGGATGCAATACTTATATGTAAGTCAACCAGATCAAATTTCCTTTTTGTGGTTCTCATCTTCTTTACCTAAGTTTTTGTTTGTTGTCTTAAATTCTGCTTGCTTGTTCCATGAGTTTACTGAGAGAAATACTCATTTCTACCACTATGATACAAAATTTGTCCATATCTCTTTTCAGCTATGTTGTAGGCAGCTAAATTAGACAAAAATATGGTAGGCAGTCAGACAGGTAGGCCCTCAAGGAGACAATATGAAAGACAAGGTGACTTTACAATTTTGGAAAAGAGAGACAGTCAGGGGCCAGACCTCAAGACAAAAGAGTAAACAAATGCAGCCATATACTTTCCTAGGGATGGGCATCAGGGATTGATATTCTAAACAGGTATCAATCACCTTGCAAGAGCCAGAAACAGTCACTCCCCCAACAGGAAGAGACCCTGTTCCATAATCATGCCCACTGACTATGTGACTCATTTTCCTATTTGGTCCTGGATTTAATCAATTTTACAAGCAATGGTGCTTGTAACCTTATTGGCTGACCATAGTTTGGTCCCACCTCATGCCCATCTCAGTAAGTTCCCATGGTTTCCACCTTAGATCCACCTCACCACATGGTTTTGCTCTATAAAAATACTCAGAAACCCAGATTTTGAGGCAACCCACTTGGGTCCCCCTTCTGTTCCTCTTTCAGACAGGAGTTTTCTTTCCCACAATAAATACATTCTGCTCTTAACCTCCATTTGTTCCTAAAATTCATTCTTCAGTTTTAAAGAATTCATCCTAGGTACTTTTCAGGTTAGGAGTTTCATTCCACTATATCAATGTCATCTTTTGAGACTATCAGATAGATAAATTTAGCATTATACTTTGTTTGCTTTTGTTAATGAAACATTTCTATTTTTAGTTATTTGTTTTCTTTTTACAATACCTTACAAGCAACATATGGCTGTTAAAATCTGAATCGCTTTCTTTTAAAATTGAGTATTTTATTTACATTTAATGTAAATCTTAATGTAATTAGATTTTTAAATACTACTTGCATTCTTTTAGTCCTATCTCCTTTTTTCTTCTCCCTCTTGCTTACTTTTGAATTATCCAAAGATTTATTGTTTCCTTATCACTTGTATATTCTTTTACTATTTTTTAATAACCAAAAGCAGAGAGGTTCATGAAGTATAGAACTTTTGTCAATAAATCATGAAAAATATTAGAAGCTCTGGATATTATATTCTTCCAAACAGCATTTAGTTTTCTTCTTGCTAAAAAATTTGTACATTACAACTCATCAATTTGTACATGAACTACAATTTTTATCTCTTATTTTATAAGACTGCTGAATTCTGGCTAGTGGAAGAACTACTTTGTCTGTGACTGAGGCCAAGTACACAAAACTAGGAGTTAGCAAATGTCTACAGTAGTTAGTTTACAAAGAGCTGAAGTCCTTTCTGAGAGATTCCTTGGGGCCCTGACTCAAGATGAGCTATCTTATAGCCCCAAACTCCAGTGCTTGTCTGTAAGGCAAAGACTGTTGTAGGCTGTTCTATCTAATCTCCATGCATGCAAGAAGAATTGGTAAATGTCCCCAAGGAATTTTGCAAGGTTTATCTCAATTTGTTTGCCTTTGCTCAGGAGTGTAGGCCACTGGAGTCCTAATTTGTCTTAATCTCTACTCTCTCCCTCCTTTTTTAGGGAGGGAGATTTTACAGATGTCTTGATGCTAGCTATCCCCATTACATGTGAAAGAAGTGGGAAAACTTCAGCTCCTTCAACACCATGTTATTTGGTGAGAAAATCTAGCATTATTTATATTGCCAAGAGCAGTATTAAAGACTTCTTATTCTAACCCATGTACTTCACCAGAAATTGTTCCATCTAACTAGTCATCACTGGAGATGATTTCTGGGAATACAGATTTCTAGCCCCTATTAACAAGGGTAGAAAAACTAACTTGGCAGGACTGCACTGAAATTCTAGGACTATCATCACCCACCAACAAAGATAAACAGTCCCCTCTCCTAAGTGACTGATATAACTCCAGAGATGGCCTTGTGGAAAAAAAGTAAAATTTTATACACATTAGCTACCAGTTCCTTTTCTAAATTGGATACCTGTCTCGGAGCAAAAAGATCCTTTGAGTACTACATCAATTCAATAATATATTTAGGTGTGTACTTCTAATGTGTGCCTAAGAAGAATAAATGATAAGAATAATGAACTAGCACTAGAGAGAGCCAGAGAGGAAAGAGTAAAAGAGGGTAAAAGTCAGACAATGCAAACAAGACTAGAAGACAATTTGAGTAGGAGGATGACAGGTATATGGCTTCAGGGGATGGAAGATCGAGCATAGGAGGAACAGACACACAAAACTGAATTTATGAAACTCTAGACTTTTTTATAGAGTTCTGAGGCGAGAGATTAAGAAATTACTTTGTAATGAAGAAACATTTGTATCTCTCTAGGTATCTAATCACTGAGCATAAAGTTTTGATTCACATCACAAATCATGTTCAACTACCAAATACTGCTTCTGGATATGTGCCTTAAATAGCAGAACAGGATGACCTACTCCAATGACCTCTATTAGGTTGCCCAAATTATTTTGTTTTACTACATCATCCTGGTTCCCTGAAATTCAACCGTCTTTTTTCAATATATATGTGAAGGGATGATCAAAGTTTTAAAACAGTTCAGAAAAATGCTAGCTCAGAAATTCTATCAATGGGAATAGGCAGAGTCAAGATTTTAAATTAACAGTTTCTTAGTAAGCACCTTCTAATTTCTGAGAAACATTTTCTTCTAATTCATACATACCTCAAAATATTAGATTTGAATTAAACGATCATGAATAGAATAAGCAAATTTAGTCTTGAAACTACCATATTGAGATCTCTATCATTATAAAAGCAAATAAAATATATTATTCAAGGATATTTCAAAGATGTCAAAAAAGTGGAATTACTTTGTTAGTCACAGTGTTGATTGCCAGAGTTGGAGAGGCACTTCCCGAAATAATACACTCCATTCCCAAAGAATCTGAATCTATGCTATATGGAGTTGAGGCCTAAAATACAAGAAAACAAATAATCATTAGCTCATATATCCAGCAAATTTAATACAGTTTCAAGGGATTTCATCAAATTCTCTAACATCCAGTTTTGCATATTGTTTCTGAAAATACGTAGCTACTGAAGTACCATCATTATTTTACTATGCTACTAATCAAAAGTACACTGAGAATAGTTATTCCCTAACAACTCTTTTAATGTGCTACAGGATAGGCTGGCAAAAATTGCCAACCAACTTCTGTAGTGGACACAGCTAGCAGTCCTCTAATATCCATTCTCTCTTTCTACCCTTTTAGTAACAGAGCCCTATACAGTTCTCTATAGCTACAGACTGCCTTTCTCAAAACCATCTGCTGTGATCATGTGACTAAAGTTGGCTAATGAGAAGCAGGGACAATGTGTACATCTCTCCCCAGCTCCCCAGTACTGACTGAACTACGGACTTATATGTTAAACTGCATCCTCAGCCCTACTACTTTAAAAAATTTCTTTGACACAGGGTCTTTCTCTCAATTATCTAGGGCGGGCTTGAAGGTGGGATCTTCCTGCCTCAGTCTCCCAAGATGCTGGAATTAAAGGTATGTACCATCATGCAAAACTATGTCTATAACTTTTGCAACACATCTCTGAACAAACCTGCCCTGAAATCTCTTTCCCCCTTCCTCCCGGTGGCATAGAGATGCAGTGGTCCTGTGCTTAACCATGGAAACTCAAGTATTTGTACTCTGGGAAATGCTGGGCAAACATGATTAGTAGGAATCTGAATGACCTTGAACAGAGTTTTTAATCTCCTGACTCAAGCTACCAGTGCAGACTTGTACCTAAGAAGGAAAGAAATTCCTCTGGTTTAAGCCTCTCGGTTACCACTTACTATTCTATTGTGCTTAACAGAATACTACGAACAATATGTCAAATATATATATAACTCCATAGGTTGTTTTGTGTGCACAACTAATGCAGATGTCAAAAAAACACTGGACTTTAGGGGAGGAGAAGAGGTTTAAAAGAATTAAGATGTTATGTATATGTATTAACTCACGAAGAATGTGATATACACTACAAATAAGTAGAAATTTTAAAAATACTGAAGGTTTTCTGCATTTAGCATTCTGAATGCCCTTTCTTTCTTCCTTCTGTGTGCCCCCAGGAGTTGGTCTCAGTGATGAAGTCAGGGAAGGTAAAGTGAGCACCAAGTTGCCAGATGCCAGGATCACACACAATTTCTGGAGAAAACACTGGTACCACACCTGACATGAACTGAACACACAGTTTTAAAAAGTAGTACTTGAGGCTGGGGTATAGCTCTGTGGTAGAACACTTGCCTACCATACATGAGGTCCTGTGGTTCCATCTCTGGCACCCTGAAGTAAAAACAAAACAAAACAGAAAAGCAAAAAACTAAAACTAAAAGCAAAAGAACAATTTCACTGAGCCACATTTCAGATGTCAATTTCTTATCATTAAGTTCCTTAGTATGCATTTTTTTTATCAGGTAATCTAAACAACCTGTGGGTGGGGAGCAGGAAACATGACTAAAAGGAAGGAAAGACACAGAGCCAAACATGAGTGCTGGGCACTGAGAATGAGGTGAAAATGGAAAAAGTATACAGAAAAAGTTGGAAGAATCATAAAAGTAATTTTTTCTCTGGTTTGATATTAGTGTCAGTTGCGTTAGCTTAGTTATATGCGAGTTAACACAGATTACCTTAGAAAGCTACAAATACTATGTTCTTCTAACTCAACTCAGTTGTCTCAGCCCAGACTTCTGGCTCATTAATTCTTGCTCTTTACTGGTATGAAAAGGGAAGCCTGTGCTACAATTTTATGCAAACTACTCAAACTTTTTGCTTGTTTCTTCATCTATAAAGAGGTTTACGACCATTAATCAAGTAATTCATGTAGACACAGCACTGTACCTGAAATATAAAATCCATGTTACCTATTGTGATAAACACTAGACTA
The DNA here is from genome assembly GCA_004027165.1 of Ctenomys sociabilis. Taxonomy (NCBI): domain Eukaryota; kingdom Metazoa; phylum Chordata; class Mammalia; order Rodentia; family Ctenomyidae; genus Ctenomys; species Ctenomys sociabilis. The sequence continues at coordinate 70,321 of PVKA01002340.1, forward strand.
TGCTACTGATGCCAGAATATGCAAAGGAACACTCCATACTAATCAATGAGAAAGAAAATGAGGACTGTATTCACTTCCAGTCAGATTTATGGTTTAACTATTATTCATCAGACAGTAAATTTTAAAAATCTTTTGATTAATATTCCTTCATGGATACTTTCATTTTTCAATAATGGCAGTAAAGGTCAGTCTTAAAAGTGTAGATGATGGCCAGGGAGGTAGCTCAGCAGAATAAGCATTTGCCTGGCAAGCTCAAGTGCCTGAGTTCAAAGCCCGGTTCCGGAAAAAAAAAAAAAAAAGTGTAAATGTTCTCAACAGCACAGGATATAGTCCCTATTCGTTCAAGTTCAACTTGGAGTAAGGCAGTATGATGCTGCTACAAATCAATCTTCTGCTATTAACAACTTCAAATTATGGTAGCAGTGGGGATGGCTCAGCTGAGATTTCTAAAGATAAATAAAACAGATATAGACCTAGAGCCATTTTTCTGTCGAGGGGAGCAAGGAAAAGAGATCAAGTAAAATAGCTAGAACTATAGGAAAAGAGAATTCCATACAAGGGGAAAGTCAAAAGTGATTCCATAATCCCATGTGTGAAACACCATGAGCTAGGGAGATAGCTTGGTAATCTAAGTACCTGCCTGGTTAAGTACAAGGACCTGGGCTCAATCCCCAGGCACATCATGCTGGCCACCAAAACCAGGCATGGTTGCACATGTCTGTAATCCCAGCGCTGGAGAGGCCGAGACAGGAGGATCACTATGAGTCTCAACTGCATAGGGAGAGACCTTGTACCAAATAAATAAATCATTAAAAATAAAAAAGAAAAGTCATAAGCTGATCCCTAAAATATGCATATGCAGATTAGTATAAAAGCAGAAGCAAAAAGGAATCCAGTTCAATTTACCGTTTGAGTCTAATATAGTCAACTTCTTGCTAAAATAAAAATATCAATATTTTACACAAAATTTTAATAGAATCCAGAGTATGTAAAACATAGTATTTACAATCTAGAGATACAATTCAACATTATTTAACTAACATATAAGTAACAAGAAAATGGAGCCCTTTTTTAAGAGAAAAAATAATCTACAGATGTCCATGCCAAAAAGATACTGGAATTATGAGACAAAGATTTTTTGGATTTTGGTTTTGTTTTTTGAGACAGGGTCCCACTATGTAGTTCAGGCTAGCCTTGAACTCATAGCACTCTTCCTGCCTCAGCCTCTCCAGTACTGGGACTACAGCTACAGGCCACCATATCTGGCTGAAACAAAGGTTTTAAAGTAGCTATTACAATTATGCTCAGTGAAATAAACACTTGAATGAAAATATATGAGAGAAATCATAGTGAAGAGGTAGCAAAGTAGAAAATTTAAACCTGAAAACTATAATTTCTGAAAGAAAAGAAAAAATCAGTGGATGAGCTTTATTTTAAAAGTAGAATAAAAAAGAGAGGAAAGACTCAATAAACTCAAAGATTAAATAGCAATTATGTAACCTGATGGGGAGGAAAGAAGAAATGGAAAGGATGGTGAAAGAGAAAAGAACAAAGTGTCAGAAAGCTGTGAATAATCACAAAAGTCTGATGAGTATCTGCCATTTCTAGAAAAGGATAGAAAACTACATGGAAGAAATGATAACTTTAGAAACTTAATGGAAGACAAATTTATAAAAGTGAAAAGACCAATGAATCACAGTAAGACTAAAATTAGACAAGTCACACTAAAGTCACACTGAGATTCTCATAATTGACTTCAAAGTAAACACAAAAAAGCCAGCCAATGAGAAACAATGTATCACATACTAAGAAACATCAACTAGGCAATGACCACAGATTTCTCATCACAAATGGTCCTTACAACAGTGAACATCTTAAGTGCTAAAAGCAAAAACAAATGTCAACCCAGCTAATGAAAACACTCTCAAGAAAGAAAACAATCAACTTAAAAGGAAAGAAAAAAGTCAAAACAAGGACATTTTCAGAGAAATGAAAGCAAAGTGAAACCTACCTACCTACGTATATCCATCCATCCAATCTTTTTTTTTTTTCCTCTGTATTTAGGACAGTCTACAGGGTCTCACTACACAGATCAGACTGATAGTCTGAAAACTCCTGTTTTCGGCTCCCCAAGTGCTAGGATTACAGGCACTGCCACCATGACCAGTCTCAATCACTGTTTCAGTGCACCCCGGGGGACGGGGCTGGCATGGCATGCAGGGGATCAAACTTGGGCCCTGAACTTGCCTAAGCTAGCAGCTTTGATCCACTGAGCTATCTGGTCAGCCCCATCCATCCAATCTTTTGAGACTCTTAGAGAATGCATTACAGCTCCAGAAACAAAAGAGCTAAGAAAATATAAAAAAAAAAATTAAATTTTGAAAATTATATACTAATAAAGACAGAAGTTGTAATACTATCTTGCAACTTTTATGATGTATTCAGATGTACTTCATATTATGACTATGGCGAATAGTGAGGGAAAATGCAAAGAGGACCTAAATAAGAGGAAGATTTCTACACATATGAAGTGGCAGAATATTGACTGAGTATATGGCAGAATGTTAGAGATGCACTATATATAAAAATCCTCATGCCCGGCATGGTGGTGCATGCATGTGATCCCAGCAGCCTGCAAGCTGAGGTAGGAGGATCATCACCATAAATTCAAGGCCAACCTAGATTACTTAGTGAGACCCTGTCAAAAAGGACAACCTTGGATATAAATATATAAACAGGTATAGATAGCTAAAAGGCTAATAAATTAAATGCATACTAAAGTATATCCAAATAATCTAAAAGAAGGCAAGAAAGAGGTGAAGACATGAATTAAAACATGTCAAACAGAAAACATAATGTAAACCTATAATCAATCACATTAATTACATTAAATGTTAATATAAAAGCTTCAATGAAAAAAGCAATCATCAGAAAAGACTAAAAGAACAAGACTCAAGCCTGAGTGTATAATCAGGAGGTTGAGGAAGGAGGATCGCTGTGAGTTCCAGGACAAGCCTGAACTGCATAATGAAACCCGTCTCAACAAAACAAAACAAAAAAATAGAGCAAGATTCAGATGACTGTGGCCTGTAAGCACTTCAAAAATACAGTATAGCTAGAAGGTAGGAAAAAAATTAAGAAGGAAAGAAAAAGAACAAGACACCCATCTCAAACTTCAAATGATGTAATTATTTATCTAGACCACTGCTGGCAAAATTAGAGCACACATACTGCAGCAGGTTGTTTCTACCACTGAAAGCTTTAAAAGGTGAATTCACCATCACTGTCCTAGACTATCCCAGGGCATCTTCAAGCAACTATTACAACTGAGATCACAGGACATAATATTAATATACAAAATTAGTTAAACTTGTATATATTGGGGCAAGCAATTAGAAAATGTATTTTAGACTAAGCTGCATTAATGTCACAATCAAAATATCAAGAATTAAATCTTCCAGGTATAATGATACATGCCTATAATACCAGCACTTAGGAGGCTGGGGCAGAAGGACTGCCCTGAGTTCAAGGCTGGCCTTAGCTACATGAGATCTTGTCTCAAGAAAAAGTATTTTTTTTTTTTTTAAGAAAAAGTATTGACAGCCGGGCGTGGTGGCGCACGCCTGTAATCCCAGCACTGGGGAGGCTGAGGCAGGAGGATTCTTGCGAGTTCAAGACCAGCCTGAGCTACAAAGTGAGCTTAAGGCCAGCCTGAACTGCATAGTGAGACCCTGTCTCAAAAAGACAAAAAAAAAAGAAAAAGAAAAAGTATTGAATCTAACTGAAAACATATAAGTCTTCTACACTGAAAACTAAATTTCATTCCCAAAGAAAACTAAGTAAGACTGAATGAAGGGAGAAATACCGTTTGCATGAATTTGAATAAATATTATTAAGATGTATATTTCCCCCAGATCTTAGTGCCCTAAGATATATAGTGTAAGAAACTTTTTGGGAGTTACAAAAATGTTCATTTAGCACTGGTGATAATTTCATAGTTATACAGATGTCAAAATTCTTCAGCTTATTGGCCTTAAATATGTAGTTACTAGTACAGGAACTATACTTTCATGGTGTTAAGAAACACCAAAGCCTCATAAAACTTTTATTTACATCTTTAACTGGGTACAATTTCTTCCTTTTTTTAAAAGCCCCAGGAAATTCTATTTACACACATATAGTGGAGGTAACATGCAGGGTCTCTGACATAATGTATACTTCAATACACTGATGAAATGAAATATTTATTCAATTCATAACTAAAAGTATTAATGCAGAATATGTACACTTCTCTGCTCACTTATACCCTTCCTTCTAGCTGAATCTCCACTAACTCAGGCGAGAAACTTAGTCACAAATCACACAACAATCTCAGATATACATCCAGATGTACACTATCCTACCTAAAATACTTTTTTTTCCTCTCTCCATTTCTTCAGTTATCATCTGGACTATATTAGAATCAAATCACCATTGAAAAAAAAAAAAAAATCAATACAACTTAGCTCTTTAGCAAAAGAAAAAGTCTTCCATCTCCATGCCCAGGAAAGCTGAATAATTGAGGATATACATATATATTAAGGCCAGTGTGCTTTTTATTTTATCTTATTTGTATTTTAGTACAGGGCCTACAGAGTCTCATACTATATAGATCAGGCTCATAGTGATCTGTGGGCTTGTAGTGATCCACCAGAGCTGGGATTACAGGCATGTGCCACCATGTCCAGACTCAATCACTGTCTCAGTGTGCCCCTGGAGTGGGGCCAATACATCAGGCCAGGGATAGAACACTGGCTAGTGCGTGAATTATTTGGCCAGCCCTGGCCAGTGTGTTTAGAATAGTGGGTTCACAGCATGATCTCTTGTCATTTTATTTATGTTTCAACTTTCTTCAGTTCCATCCTCCAATCAGAACATAAACCTTATGATGGCAGAGAATGTCTATTTCATTCACTGCTGTTTACCCAGGACTAGAATAGTCTGCATGCAGCAGGTACTTGTCATTTACTAAACATGCACTTAATGCTGTCCTCTTGTAGTGGACTGCTAATTGACAGTTACCATGTTACACCCAGCTGAACTGAACTTGAGTGGTACTAGGTGTGGGAGGTCCACTTGAGGATTTTTGCCAGCAGCATAAGAGGTAGATCTAGAGAAGCTGTTGAGGGCTGTTTGGAAAGCTGTTCAGAAAAGTTGCTAGGGCTGTTGGAAGCTGCTGGTTCTCCTGGGCTGTTCTGCTAGGGTAACTTGTCACACTGGCTTTCCTGATGAACTTGGCTATTCTTGTCGGAAGAGCTCAGGACCTCATCACTGAGAATGGCTGCAGCTCATTTTGGGGGAGCTCTGGTCCTCATCTTGAGGGGAAGATGGTGCACTGCTCAGCCTTCTGGAGAAGCTGGTCATTTTGGCTTTCCCTCATGGGAACTCAGCTTTCCTCATTGCTGGAGGAGCTCGGGAATGCACTGTTGCTGATGGTTGTAGTACTTTTGTGGGGAGCTCTGATGCTTACTTTGAGTGTTGCTTCCTGGCTCCAGTTCAGATCCTTCAGCCTGCTAGCACACAGATCTTTCATCCCACTGGCATAGTGCTTTCTAGCTTCTACCACTGACCTCTGGGTCTTTCCAGAGCAGATAGATCTGTGAGGCAGGCTTGCATGAGACACTGTCATGAGCTCACCTCCAGTTGGACTTGTGAAAGACATTGTTATGGGCTGTAGGTTTTCAGCTGTACTCATACAGGATATTAGTATCCAGGCCCTCAGTTGGATTCTTTGGTCTTTAGTGTGTGGACAGATTTTCTGTACTCTTTGTATATCATTCTTTGGATTATAAAATAATCTTATAAAATGTGTCCTATATTGATTGTCTTATCCTATCTCTAACTGAAAGCCATGTTGCCTAACTCAGGAAGCATTATAGCCCCCATTAAGAAGTAATTTCTTATTGCCAGGTATAGTGGCACACCTGCAATCCTAGCTAACACTCAAAAGGCTGAGGCAGGAGGCCTTGAATTTGAGAGTTAGCCTGGGCTACATAATAATTTCAAGGCCAGCCTGAACTAGATAGTGAAACCCCATCTCAAAAAGCCAAAGTAATCTCTCTTTCCTCAAGCACAGTATTTTACACCTTTTCTTCTTCTAATACCTACTAGTACTCTTCTGCCAAAATTAGTGCATGTTTTATTCTTCTATAAGGTATGTCTAACCCACTACCCATCCTTTTTTATGTGTCCTCTTAAAATATTAAAACGTAAAAGAGACTTTGTTACTATACACATTAATTATATTATTACTTTACTTATGGTCCAATATAACTTCTCTTGTTCAATGTGGCCCAGTAAGCCAAAAGGACATCTTAGTTCAATGGCTGGCTTATAATAGCTATGCAACAATGATTCATAAGATTAAACTTGACGGAATAATATTTCATGACTATAGGTATGCCAGTGGAAACGATATTGTGCTAATTTTTATAAGAACTCTCATTCAGATAGTGTATATCATGTTATTGCCACCAAAATTCCATCTATTCAGTATTATCTTCTTTCAATGAGTATTTGGTGAACAGCATCTTCTGAAAACTATTTTTGATTCTTTTCTCAACATTTACAGTCCATCAAAACAAAGCAATGTCCTTGACCCTGTGCTTTTACACCTTCTACCCAAATTTTTTCTACTGCTAAATAGCTTCATACTAGCCTAAATTCATTACAGTTAGTATTCTTGATCATGCCTGTCTGTACTTGTTACTTACATGCCAATCATGCATGCTGGGGTTTTTTTTTCCCACCTGGAATATCACTAGCATTTTTTATGCAAAAAATTATTACACTTCTACAATAAAATAAGTCTCACATCTCTTACAACAGCTATAGGCAAGGAGCATAATCTATTTTGGTTCAGTTTAGTTTTATCACTACTTGGTGTAACAGTTATTTAGTACTTGCTTTACCATTTATAATCACATTTCTATTACATGACTTTACATTATATTTAGAAAATTCTCATTTATACAGAACATTGCATATATGAAGGACTTTGAAAACTGTCGTTTTCAGCATAGCAAATACAAGTGACAATAATATAGATAGAAACACCACATACTACAAAAGACAAACTACCTGAGGTTTTTAATCCTGCTTTGGTACTTACTTACTTAATATCCATGTTCATCAACTTCATCAGTTAGTTACTTGAAACATCATATGAGTTAATATGCATTAAAAAGCACCCAATAAATGAACCCCAAAAACATGATAAAAGCACACAATATAACTATTTACTAAGCTGTTACAACTTTTATCCTCTAACTTTATCTGAGGATACTGAAGCTCAAAAATGTTTAACAATTGCCAAAGAGAACTAAGTTATAAAACCAGAAGAGAAATGCAAGCCTTCTAATACAAGAGTCTATCATCTGACCATTTTAGTCAATATTTTGAAAAATACTAAAATTTTATTTTTTAAACATCTTTCAAGTCATTTATGATTAAGGAGGTAAGATAAATGAAATTAGAAAAAGAAAGAGAGACATTGATATATTCAAGAATTAAGAAAAGAACACTATCACAAATGAGAGTACACAGGTTTATGACCATAAAAATGAAGGGAAAGCAGGGAAGCAGTCCAGAGAACTCTGTTAATATTAGACTGGTTGAGCATGTGATACACACTTGTAAACACAGCCACTAGGGAGGCTAACATAGGAGGATCTCAAGTTTGAGTTCTGCCTGAGCAACTAGGTAAGACCCAGTCTCAAAATAAAAAAGGTCTACTGTAGCTCAGTGGTAGAGTGGCCCTAGGTTCAAGGCCCAGGACCACAAATAAACAAATCAGAGGTGGATATAATTATCAGGTGTTATAGACTTGATTTTTCCATTTAGGACATGAAGATTTTCTTGTTTATATTTAAAAAAATAATTTCTCCAGCAGTTCAGAAAGCTTTTTGTGTGTGTGTCATATAAAGCTTATCTCAAAGATGAAAATGTGTGAGATATGATTTTTTACAAACAATCCTAATTACACAGATGAAGGTATTATAACTTACAGATATCTGGTGAAGAACTTTTAGGATGTCAGTGTATTTAGCATCTGCTTTTAAAAGTCCTTTTATCCTTTAAAAGTATTCAAAATATAAGTCTTGTTTAGATTTAGAGAAAGCCAAATGTTTAAAGATCATGTTCAGAACCATGACAATTTAACAGTAGTAGGTGTTTCCTTAGATAAAATCCAATAATTACTTAAAATATAAAAGTCTATCCTAATAAAAAATACTACATAATTTTTTCTCCCTCCCATCTCTAGATGAAGATGACAAACTAGTGTATCAGGATACGAAATTAGTTTTTGTGAGAACACTATTTTCCAGAATACTTATTAAATATTAAATCTATCTCATAGTAAGTATTTTGCTCACAGCTGATCTCTTTCTTCAGGTTCCTCTTCTATAGTAGCAACCAACACAACCAGGGGCACCTAAAAACCACTACTACTGACTGAAAATTTAAGGTATGGTATACACATCTATGGAACTATGCCACAGAGTTAATTTTTGAAACATTTATATTTTATTTCATTTCTGACCCCCTTGTTTCCCCTTGGTAGAGAGGCTCAAACTCAGGACCTCGTGCTTGCCAGGCAGGCACTTAAGCTACTGAGCTACCTCCCTGGCCCAATCTTTATATTTTTAATTCAAAGATTAAAAGGTAAGTAGCAGAAATGAATATATCAAATATATTCCAAAATGTATATTTAAAAATGCATACTTCTGTAACCTGAGTTCTATATTTCTGTAGACTTCTATAAAACTGACCATAGTATCAAAAACAAAAGAACTCTATTCAGAAATAAATAAGGACTCTGAAACAAATACAAAGGACTAAATACAGGCTTAATATCAAAAGGAAATGTAGTTGTCAACCAAACTGCCAACACTAACTTCCAAAAATAATTCAACTTTCAGAAACTTCAGAAAAGATAAGTAGTAGTACAGGAGACCACAATTAGGTCTTCAACCTATATATCCAACTTGGTTGAGAATGCTATGAATTAACAACATGGATTTTTCTATTCTTCTTTCAAATTCTGGCAATAAGCTAAATGTTTTGTATTCCACATTTCTACACAAAGTCCAAGTGCCAAGTCTGTTTTAAAAAACAGAGACAAGAGAACAGACACTGAGATATACTCTCTCTTTCAGACCACTAGGTACTGAGCATGTCAACATCTCTGTCTTAAAGGCATCAAGATTTATTACTAGAAGACTATGCCATTAGTACTACAATTGAACTTCTTAAACTTTGTGTAAAGCCAAAAAATTACTCTAGCCTAAGTTATCTTTCACTCTATATAACCTGATAACTGGCTTACTGATTGCCTCTGCTAGCTCTAATAAAACTGCTGACAAACTAAGCCGCAGTGCTGATACACCCTACTGGCTCAAATAATCCCAACCTATACCCAGTATGAGGTTCTTATCTTCAAGGTTCAGAATTCCCTTTACCAGCAACAAGCATAAAATTTACTTCACTACATGTTTATTCACTTTCCTTCTTCTTATTTATTCTCTTTACACTGACTTTTTTGCAAACATTTCCTGGTATCTATTATAAACTGTGAAAAAAACTACCAGTGGAGATAAAAATACATTTTCTCTATCCCTAAGGAGAGATCAATCCAATAGAAAAGACAACTATTTCTATACAGTGTGAAAAATTCTGTTTTTAAAAATTCTAAGAATTCTACAAGAACACAATTTAAAAAAATGAATAAAGACTTCACCAAGCAGTAAACACTTGAAATAGATCTTGAAGAACATCAAGGCAGGGTGTATGGGTTTCAGCTGAAGCAGTGGAATTACAGAAAAAGTGGAGAAGGCTGGAGACTAAAGTTAGTGTCTGGTCATAGCTAAAGTAATAGCTTAAAATATTGTAATATACAACTGAGGATATCAACAAAAGATCCTTTTCTCTTTTGTTTTTGCAAACTACTTTTAATCATGAATTTAAGTGAATTATAATAATCCCTCCCCTCTGAGTTCATATACAAAGTGAGTATTACATGGATAAAAGCAGGGAAAAGCATTTTGAAGACAATGAGGAACATTCAAAGCAACCAAGAAAGATCTCTGCAGTGGTGAGAAATAGTTCTGGTAATAAAATTAGTCCTCAAAGTCAGAAAAGAGTATTAAATTAAAACTCAAGAGTGCTAGAAGCAAATCTCTGACAAAAGTTGTGCTATAGTTATGACAAAACCTTTTACTAAATTTCTGTCTCAGCGTCAAGGTCAAATTAAAAAAATAGGTCTGAGAGGTCCTTGAAAATATGTAAAATTCTATCTAAATATTCTTTTACCAGACCGCCTGGGGCTGCCAGATCCTGAATCGACTCAGAGAGCAGGCCCAGTGTGGAATCCTTCAGCAGAACTCCCTGCAAAAGAGGCTAGAGGCAATACCCACCCAGCTGATTCAGGAGCAGAACATCTTGCCAGAGTGACTCAAAGGGTTCACCTGCAAAGCTGCAGCAGGAAGAAGTGGAGCACAGCAGTCAGAACTCAAGCCACACCCACGTAGAGGAGTCCGAACTTCCTAGATCTCAACCTGGTGCTAACGTAATAACTCTAAGCTCTACACCAAAGGTCAAAAGTCAGTGGTACACAAAATGACAAAGAGAAGGAACAAAAAGCAGTCTCAGGCCATGAGTCCACCCAGTACAAATACAGAAGACACTAGCATAGAGGAAATTGGAAATCACATGCCTGAAATCTCTGAAATAATAGTGTTATTATTTCAGGAAGTAAAGAAACAACTGCAGAAAGGTATACAAGAAATCAGATCCGAAATAATTTCTGAAGTAAAAAAGTACTGATAACTATAATTAGAGAAGTGCTAAGTGCTTCTAAAAAATAACCGATAAAAAAATAGAGAATATAAAAATGATGGAACCCCTGAATAAGCAATAGAGGAAAGAAATAGGATGTATGAACCAGATCCAAAGTGATACACAGGAAATTAAAACCTCAATCACAAGCTGGCAAATCCATTTAGACTCTGACCTTAAAGACACCATTGCAGCTAGTGAAAAAGTAAGCAAAGATCTCTTAAAAACAACTAGAGTGCAGGAAAAAATAATTCAACACCTGCAAGATGCAAAGATGAACAATGTGAGACTAATAGGCATCAATGAGAAGGAAAGAGTCAATATAAATGACATAAAAACAATATGGGCGGAAGTAATAGCAGAAAACTTTCCAAATATGGGGCAACAGTCTGACATTCAGAAAACTGAAGCATATAGAACTCCCTCCCAGACATATAATAATCAAAATCCCAGAAATTCATCACAGGAAGAATATACTAAAAGCTGCTGAAGAAAAGAAACAGATCACATTTAAAGGAAAACCCATCAGAATAATGGCAGACTTGTCTTCACAACCATCAAGTCAAGAAGAGCATGGAGCAAAGTACTTGCAAGAAAGCAAATTCCAACCCAGACTGATATACCCTGCAAAACTCTCTTTCAAGTATAATGGAGAAGTGAAATACTTCCATGACAAAGAACTAAAGAATTGTATGATGACACAGACTGCTAAATGATATTCTAGAGAGGGAGTAAGATGATCACAGCCCCATAAACGAGAATGGAAAGAACCCACCAAACAGGGCAAACAATTAAACACAGGAGAATAAGAGGTATACAATAGTAGTCTTTCAGCTATTCTTTTGTGTAGAGCAGCAAAATATTTCCATCAGCACACTCTACAAATGGACTTCTCTTGCACCCTATGGGTCATGATTCCATATGGGACTACAGGGTGGATTTCAAGGAAATAGCTGTAGCTGAGTCCCACAAGTGACACCTGGCCACCAGTAAGCGTCATGGTCATTATCCGTGTCCAAAACACACTAGAATTTCGTGCAATATCCTATCCCCAAACTGCCAGAAGTGATGGTCATTTATTTGTCATTCCAGTATTTATGTTTTATTCTTAGCACTTCTTTACTACCATGAAAACTTTTTCTTAGTTCAATTGTTTTAAAACATTTAATTTTTAATTAGCATTTAATTTTATGAATGATGCTTAATCTTAATTTTTGTTTTAAGACTTATACTATGTCTTTGAATTACAATTTACCTAAAAGACATCTTATGATATCTTCTCCTAGCATTAGAAAGTTTAAAAAGTATATTTCCATTTTCTGTTGACTTTATATTACTTCTTCCCTGTCTTTTATACACACATACACACACATATATATGAAAAAAAACATGTGTATAACCCAACACAAGATTGGTACTGTTTCACAGAATTTTCAATGACCTTTTAAATAAGGGTTCATCTAATATATTTTATATAGTCCTGCATAACTATCACTTTGAGAGCTCTTTATTGTTCATCCAGGAGCATAGAGTGCAACCTCTCTTGCCTTTTGAATTATGC
>PVKA01002340.1:82856-127030 GCA_004027165.1 Ctenomys sociabilis
TTCATTTTTCTTGGAAATATGGTATAAGTTGAACTAAATTCAGAAATTTTAAATCTTTAAATATTTATTGCCTACTGCTTTCTACTTCAAGAATTCTAATTATATGAATATAAAAAAAAAGGAGCAGTTAATGCTTACAATTTTTGTTTTTACTCTGATTTTTTTCCTCTCTTGAATTTCTTATAACTTCTTAGTTATTGTTTTTTTTTTTTTTTTCAAATAAAACTTAAACATTTATATCTGGTAATCTGAAAAACTAATTTGTACATAGCATCAGGTAATATAGCAACCATTGTTGGATTCCTATTATTTTGTTTAGTGAAATCTTGTATCATGTATAATGCTGTTTTCTTCTAAACAATAAAATACAAACAACAAAAAAATATTCTTTTACCTTCTTGTGGTTATGTTCACTTAACTGAAATGAACTTTTAAAATCTGTTTTTGTGACATATTCAACCTACTACATATAAATTTATGATAAAGAAGATTTTACCCGTTCTACAGATCGTGCCCTCTTCTTTGGCCGAGTAGGCAGCGTGTCTTCCTTCGGATTGGTGTCTATTGCCCAATAGGATCCCTAAAAGTAAAGAAATAAATTATATGAACAGCATATTATAATAACCTTATAACATTGAAACTTTTTCTATTATATCCTATTGCAGAAGGGAACATTGTGTAAGTAGAGCAATGAAAAAGAGGTAAACTATGTAAAAGTAACATAAAAAGAAATGCTAGTTTTAGCAGGCGCAGGGAACCAGAGTTCGTCCCCCCCCCCCCACCTGCATGCCGTGCCAGCCCCTTCCCTGGGGCATGCTGAGCCGGCAATTGAGACTGGGCATGGTGATGCTTGCCTGAAATCCCAGCACTTGGGAGGCTGAAAACAGGACGATTACTCTGAGTCCAAAGATCTGTGTACTGAGACCTTGTAGAGCCTGTACTAAAATAAAAGGAAAAAAAAAAAAAAAGAAAAGAAATGCTAGTTTTGAACTAAGAAAAGTTTATGTAAGAAGAAAAGGTTTATTTTATAACTAATGTTTTAAGAATCAATAGCTAGGATTGCATCAAATTAAAATGCCACTGCATAGCCAAAGAAACAAGAGTGAAGCAACAACCTGCTAATTGGGAGACCATTTTTGCTTGCTACTCATCAATAAGGATTAATATACAGATCACATGAACAACTGAAAACCTTAACATTGTAACAACTAATGACCCAATCAAATGGGCAAATGAACTAAGACACTCTTCCTCAAAAGAAGTATACGTGAGTAGTAAGTACATAACAAAATGTCCAATATTTTTAGCCATCAAGGAAATGCAAATCAAAACTATACTGAGGTTCTGTATTACCCTACTCAGATTAGGGTAGTCATCAAGATTGGAACAAGAAGAAACACAAAAACAAAAACAAACATGCAAAAAAAAAAAAACCCAGCCAATTCCAGCACAGTGAAAAGCTGAAGGAAGAGAATTTCAGGTTCAAGTCCAGCCTAAGCAACTTAGCAAGACCCTGTCTCAAAATAAAAAAAGGCTGGGGATGTAGCTCCACTCAAATACTCTGAGCTTAATTCCAAATCCTGGAATAAATGAATGAATGCTAGCCAGAATGCAAGAAAAAACACGAACTGTCATATACTTGTTACTGTAAATATAAATTAGTACACCCATTATGGAAATCAGTATGGAATAAAAATAAAGCTACCATTTTACTGAGCTATATCACTTGTCCAAGTAAAATCAATATTCCACAGAGCTACCTGCATACCCATGTTTATTGTAGCACAACTCCCAATGGCTAATCTATGGAAATACTGTAGCTGAAGAAAGGATAAAGGATGGAATAATATTTTTTGCAAGAAAGTAAATAGAATTATCATTTTAAGCAAAATAAGCCAGACTAAAATATCTTGTGCTTTCACTCACATATGGAGCAAGTGTGTGCACATGCATGTGTGTGTGCAAGAGAGACAGAAACAGAGATAGACAAGCCAAGACAGACAAAGAAATAGGAGACAGAGAAAGGGAATTATAGAAGAGAAAGGGGGAGGGGGAAAAAAATAGGGTGGTGGGATGTGGAAATGATTAAAGTATGTTGTTATAAGCATGTAAAATATGCCAAAATAAAGCCTATTATTTTGTAATAATATGTATTAATTTAAAAAATCATAAGCTGAAAGCCCGAAGTCCAAGCACTTCTACCATGGCTAGATTAAGAGAAATCAAATTTTGTTAATACTAATTAATTCAATAAATATTAACTAGTTTAATTCTTACTTTTTAATTAGTATTTAAAATGAATATTATTTAATAACTATATCATGTGACATTTTTTAATTTTATTTATTTATTTATTTGTTTGTTTGTTTATTTTTGGTCTTTTTGAGACAGGATCTTACTATGCAGTTCAGGCTGGCCTTTAGCTCACTTTGTATCTCAGGCTGGTCTCGAACTCACAACAATCCTCCTGCCTCAGCTTCCCGAGTGCTGGGATTACAGGCATGCACCACCACGCCCAGCCTGACATTCTTTTTGTAGAGGAGGAAAAGTTTATTTCATTTTACAAGACATTCAAACCTAGAAGTATTTTATGCATAGGATACACTGTAGTTCCTATACCATGAGACTTCACAAATCTAAATGCTCAGTAGAAGTTTATACAAACTGCTTAAACACATTTTTAAATAACAAGGACATCCTAAGAATCTATACCTAAATCTTTTATTGCTTATACTGTCAGTATATAATTACATACTCTGATACAACTTACCTTTCAAAGTATTGAGCACCTAATGTACTCAGGTACTATATTACTAGGGTACTATAACCTCCAAAAACTATTTTGTTTGATTTTGTTTTGTGGTATCACATTTGAACTCAGGACCTTGCACTTGCCAGGCAAGCATTCATTCTACTGAGCTATTTCCCTAGCCCTCCGAAAACTATTTTGAAAAACATAGGTCATACTTTCATGCAGTACACAGATAAGGAAGCCAAAGCTCAGAAAGTTGACATACTTGGCCCGAGAAGAACAAGAGCCAGTGCCAGAAACAAGGTCTTGATTCTTATCCCCTTTCTATTTCAGTTATCCTGCCTCTATACATAAACATACACATAGGTTATGCACGCACACACGCACGCACGCATGTGTGTGTGTGTGCACACCACACAAGTAGTAAAGGGAAAGTAAGACACATTTCTGAAACAGGAATACAGCATATATCCTAGATTTGCAATTAATTGTAGTGATGGTATTCAAATAAAATCTTTGCCTCCTGTATTTCATTAAATTTTCCAGACTTTTCATACATGTAACAATGAAGGGAAAAAATATAGCGCTCATATCTCAAGTCTCACCCATCAGCCTGACATGAACAGGGTTATAGTTTCTTCCTTTCTTCTTCTTAAGATTTATTTATTTGTTTGTTTGGTACAAGGTCTTGCTACACAGTTCAGACTCACAGTGATCCTCCTGTCTCAGCCTCCCCCTGGTATTACAGCCATGTGCCATCATATCAGGTTTCAGCACAGGGCCAGCTTGGCATGCAGTACTGGGGATTAAATCCAGGTCCTTGTGCTTACCAGGCAGGTGCTTAGACTGCTGAGCTACCTCCCTAGTCCCTATAGTTTGTTGAATGTAGCCTTTTTCATACATCTGAGCCTGCTACATGCTAATCTCACTGAAATATTCACCCTACCACTAATAACTGCATATTCCACCTTAATAATTTACCTGTCATTATCTAAAATAATCTTTTTCTGATCTTCCTGGAATATTTAGGAATTCACCATTCCTTTTTTTTTGTGGAACCAGGTATTGAAGGGAACCACTTATTCCACTGAGCCATCTCCCCAGCCCAAAGAAATGTTAGGTGTTTTTTAAATTTAATTTTATCTATTTATCTATTTATTTATTTATGTGGAATTGGGGATTGAACTCAGGCCCTTGTCCTTGCCAGGGAAGTGCTTGTTCTACTGAGCCATCTCCCTGGCCCCACCATTCTTTTCCTCTGCAATATTTCCACATACCTAGACCACCATTTAAGTTTCATGGATCATTCTCTCCTCCTGCAACACTTCCTTACTTCTTACACCTTTACATCACTGACTGTAGTTAATGATTTTGTTTATGGGTCAGTCTCCTGGTTTTGGACTAAGGGGAGGAATCACTATATTCATTAATGTGTCAGGCACAATGTAGGACACACACACAAAAAAAATATTCAATAAACATGTTAAAAGGGGAAGCAAAAATGTTCAAAAAGCTGCAAGAATATCAACACACAAAGTACAATGGCACACCTTCTCAGGTCTTTCATGCACACAGTGAGCTTAGCTTAGATTTCATCTCCCGGCCACTGCCAGTGTTGTTCCTACATGGTACTTTTCAAGTAGTCACTACTTTTCAGCTAAATACATCATAAATGAACATGTGATAATTTCATTCATGACATTCAAGTCAAAGAATTTTAGGTGTAAAGAAACTAGTTTCAACAACTTGTGACCTTGCAAGTCTAAATCCTATAAGTGAACCAATTTACCTATCTCAGCAGATTCAACTAGCAAGTTTCAAATACAGTAGAGCAGGAAAATTTACTCTACTGTTACAAAAATTGATAATAAACTATTTACTGTCCACACATTAGACTTGTTATTATACACTTAAAACTACAAAGATAAATATGTGTCTGTTCTTCTACACAAAATATGATTGACTGGGACTTATGAGAAAGAGAGCAATAACAGGAAAAAAAAGCTGTTCACAAGCCTATTACTATTCCTGATGTACTCATAAAACCCTGGAATGCACCTATTTTAAGCATATAATTGAAGAAGTTTTACCAAAATCAAGATATGTAGCATTCCACACCAACTCTAAGAATTTCCTTTATGTGGCTCAGTAAGTAATTTCTTTTTTTGTCTCCTATCTTGATCCCATACAGCTACTGATCTACTCTTCTTTTTCTAAAATTTCATATGACTCAAGACTATTTCCTGCTCTCACAAGCAATGTAGGAAAGTTGAGTTGCCCCATCCTTGGCCAGTACTATTTTGTCTTTTGAATTACAGCTATCCAGGTGATATTTAGCTATGTCTTACTGGTTTCATATAGTTCCCCAGTGAATAATGACACTGGACATTTTTGTACATACTTGTTAGATATATGCATCATACAAATAGGAAAGGGACCAAGAGATGGAAGGAAGGTGAAGGGAAGGACAAGGAGACACAAAAAGAATTAAGGCGTGTTATATATATATATATATGTATGCACAACTCCCTACGATGAATACAACCATTGTGCACTGCAAGCATGTAGTAATTAAAACCTAAGAAAAAAAGATAGATGTGCTACGTATTTTCTCTCAGTCTGCAGTTAAATATTTACTTACAAGCACAATGGTACTTTCTGAAGAGCAAAAAGCTTTTAGCTCAATGAATTCCAATTGTCAAGCTTTCTTTTGTGATCTGTTCGTTTTATGTTTTTCCTATTTTACTTTTTAAATGGCTGTTCTAAGATGGCACTTATGTTTTGCAATATGTTCCTTAAAAGGTTTTAGGCCGGCAAGATAGTTCAGCGGTCTCAAGTGCCTGCTCAAGCAAAGTGCTCAAGGACCATGGTTCGATCCCAGGCACCACATGCCATGCCATCTCTCTTCCTGGGGTAGGCTGAGTCAGCCACAAAAAAATAAAAAGAAAAGTAAAAGGTTTTAAAGCCTCAATTTTTGGTTTAAGCTGTGGATTCACTTAAGAGTTGAATGTCTCTATAAATGTGAAGTTAGGGGTCAATATTTTTTTTCTAACGTGAATAATCTTGCAAAGACTAACCTTTGCCTGTTGAATTACATTAGTATCACTGTCAAAAATTAGCTGAATATACCTGTGGATCTATTTCTGACTGACCAACACAGTATATGTACATTCTTACTCCAATGCTTTTTATTGTGATTTTTTTAGTTATATAAAATTTGTAACCAGGTAGTATATAACCTGTACCTTTATATAAAACATTATCACTGAGTATGATATAAACTGTATCTTTCATAGATGCCTATAGTTGAGAAAATTCCTTTTATCCTTAGTTTGCTACACATTAAATTTTGTCTGGTATTTTTTTTTCTACAGCTGAGGTGATGAAATTATTTAGTTTTTTTCAATTATTCACATGATGAGTCATACCAACTGGTTTTTAAATTTTAATCTGTACTATATACCTGAGGCAAATCCCACTTGTTCACTGATTTTCTCATTGTTTTCACAGTATTTATTTAATTGGATGCTCTTTGGTAAGGATTTAGGAGTTTGTGTTGAAGAATACTGGACTATGGTTTTCTTGTCCTTTGTTTACCTGACTTTAGTATTATGGCTAATGCTAATTTTACAAAATGAGCAGAAATTATTCTTTCTTCCAATGAAGTGCATGTGGTGTAACTGATATTGTTTTTCCTTTAAAGTTTCAGCTTCTGATTTCTCTTTTTCGTTGCTCATTTTCTACTTTACTGACCACCGCTTAACTTTTATTATTTTCTTCTTTTTATTCCCTGTGGACTCAATTCGTTCTTTTTCTGATTTCTTGTGGTATATGCTTAGGGAACTAACTTCAGATCCTTACTGTTCTCATAAAAGTTCATTAAAACTGTACTTTTAAAAATTTATTTACCAATAGGGTCTCACTAAGTGGCCTTTCCTTCAAAAACAGTGTTTTTAGCTGTGGATCACAAATTTTCATATGTTCTGTTCTCATCATTCAGTACAAACTAGAACATCTTTTATAATTTCTTCTTAGATTCAGATATATGGAGATTTTTAATTTTCTTTTTATTACTGGTTTCTGGTTTAATTCTGATGGAGAATTTTAAGGTTTCACTCTAGAAATCTACTAAAACTTATTTGGCATATTGTCTACATTGGTGAACATGCCTTGTACATTTGAAAGATCGTAGTTGATATAGTGTTCAAATCTTTCTTTTCAATCTAACTACTCTACTACTTGCTAAGAGGTAGGTTAAAATCTTCAATAATGATGTTCCATTTCTCTCTTAGTTCTGAGTTTTTGAATGATTCCCATATCCACTTTTGAAGCTCTGCTCTGTTTTTGGAAATATACATTTTAAAATCTTAGACATTCTGTGTTTTCTGCTATCTCCACTATGCCATTTAGTGAATACATTAATAGTTTAACACTGAATTTGGGAGAAAGTACTGGGGACTGAACTCAAGGCTTATATATGCACTCCTGAACCACTGAAAAAACTTATAATGCTATTTTTAAATACCTGTATCCTATATTAGGTCACTTATAACATACGATTTAGGAGCTTCCATAATTTCAACTTTACCTGAGTTATATTGAAATCATTCCTTATCCTTCCTAAGGCACGTGATCCATGAAGTATCCCCTGAGTAATGCACTGTATTGAATTTCAAAAACATATTTAAATATCGTATAGTCATTAGACATAATAAAGAGATCATTTATTAAATAAAGACCTAGATTCAAGTCTATACTAGACTGACATCTAGTCAGATAATCTTAGATGAATTATCAAACCTTTGACCAACTTTATTAGTTTATATAATTTTCAATGAGATTTTTTTTTTTAGTTTACAGGGTCTCACTACTCAGATCAGACTTGCAGCAATCCTGTTTTCAGCCTCCAAAGCACCAGGATTACAGGTGCGCCACCACACCAAGTCTCAGTCACTGTCTCAGCATGCTCTCGGGGCTGGGCCAGCAAGGCACATTAGGGATTGAAACCTGGTCCTTGTGTCTGCCTAAGCAGGCACTTTAATCCAGAGAATTAATTCTTGAGTACGTACCAGAAAAACTAGTCTTCACCATTTAGCATCTTGTCCATTGACACTTTTTATTTGCATGTGTACCCATATGTATTTAGAGGTGCTCAGGAATTAACCTAGGGCCTATGACTGAGCTTAATCCTAGTCTTTTAAAAATTTATTTACGAACAGGGTCTCACTAAGTGGTCTGCAATGGCTTTAAACTTGCAATCTTCTTGTCTAAGCCTTTCAAATAGTGAGGATTACAGATATGTACAACCATATTCAGCTCTATATATTGTTTTTTGTATTTAAATTTTCTTGGTTTGAAGATATAGTCAACTTTTTAATGTAATTAACTGTTTATCAACTGTCATACACAAAATTAAAACTTGCCTGTTTGATAAACACTGGTTCTAGATTTCATGTCACTAAAATATAAAACATTCTACTATTACTTCTGGTTCTTATGTTTTACTATCAAAAGTCAATGCCTGAAACCTGATTTCAAATACATTTCTAACAATAATCTAGACTATTATTCTGATTCTTCTAATACTTAAATTTGCAAAATGTAATATTTATGAAACTTTTAGTGGCTCAATTTTGAGAAAGCCATCTTTGGTTCCATAACTGCCTGAGAAAATTAGATTTAGATTTATAAATACCAAGTAGAATGATGACTTCAAATTCCTTTTTCATTTTCATGCAAGTACTTTTGTATACATGTCATTATTTGAGGAATGATCCATTCTTGCACTGATATATTTTGGTATACAAACATTGAAGATAAAAAAAATGACATCTTGTATTTGAATACCATATTAATGAAGACCTTTTAGATGGACAGCTAAATAGTTGAGTAACACTCAGGAGCCCCATTAATTTGAATAAGGAAAAACAATACTTAAAACTCAGCTTTCCCTTCTGTTAGGAATGTAAGAACAGAAGTTTTAATGGCTGTGATATCTCATTTATTTCCTAACATAGTAATATGTTTTTAAAAATATCTCAAAAGATCATTTTTATTCATTTTAACTTAAAAATTTTAATACTATCATGGAAATATATGAATTTATACTATGTCACAAATTGCTTATCCTTTAAATCCTAATGCACGTTCTGATACATCCCTTTAAAAATTTTTATTCTGAAAAGCTGACATGTTAACTATAATTGTTAAATGGAGCAGTGGATACTATGATGCTAAAGTCACAGATAGTAAAGAGTTAGACATTAAGGAAATTGTTCATTTGACTAAGTAAATAAGATGCTAGAGGTGAGTTCAGAACTAAGAGTAACAATTTTTTTTTTGCTTTATTCTTTGTTACTTATTCCTATAATATTTTAGACAGCATACTGATTCTAAGGTTTTTAAAATTTATTACTTCGCAAATCCTAAAAATACACTAAAAGTTTTATGATACTCAACAATCCAGTTTAAAGTTTGAAAGCCCTTAGTCTTAACTCTATAAGTCATTACAACTAAACACTGAATCAAGTTGTGCTAATAAACTTTATAATCATTTTTATAGAGAAGCTTTACATAATGGAACTTACAAAAAATCTTCATCTTCATACCTAATAGAGCACACTGATATTTTCAGTTTGTAAGTCTAATACCTTCATTAGAACAGAAGTTTTAATGGCTGTAATATCTCATTTACCCATTATTTCCAGAGCTAGCCTTAATACTGTATCTAGTATAAAGTTATATAATAAATGTCTGCTAAATTTAATTCCAATAAATAGCTTATCTAAATTATTAACAGTATTTAGTGCTACATGAACCTATAGTTACTATAATGCTTTACAGATACCCAGTTAAAAGAAACACAAACTGGAAAAACAACCCATCCCATCCAGGTTTCCTGTCTATGAGAATTAGTATTAAAATGAGAATACTTCCTAAACTGACTTACAGACCCAAGGCAATTCCTTTCAAAACCCAAAGTGGCTCTTCTGCAAATATTTATATGCAGCAAGAGGTTCAGCATAGACAAATTGAGCTTGAAAGTTGAATTCATACTTTGCAACAATAAAACTCAGTACACAGTTACAGTCAAGACAGTGTGATATTGGCACAGCTACTGACATAACCAATGGAAATTAACTGACCATGAGTCTAGTTATAACCCATACATTTATGACAAACTCATTTTCTACAGACTTCCAAGACAATTCAGTGGGGGAAAGAGTGTCAGGAAAACTGAATATCCACATGTAAAAGGATGAAACTGGACTCCCTAATTCACATCACATATAGAAATTAATTACACATGAATAAAGGGCTAAAACTGTAAAGCTCTTAGAAAAAAATGGAAATATTTGTGGCCTTAGACTACACAATGTTTTCTTAAACATGATACCAAAAGGAAACTGAGAAACTCATCAAAAGATTAAAGAACCCAGCAATTCCATGAGAAAATAATACTCCAGAGTGATACAAACAGGTCTACACTACATACAAATGAGAGCAGCCATTTCTCAAGAAGCCAAGAGTAGAAGCAAAGTAAACAGCCAGCAACTGAATGAACAATTACAGCCTATGTACACAATAAACTATCACTCAGTTCCAACAAAGTAGCGTTACATGCTAAAATAGACCTGACTCAGAAAGCTTAAGTGAAAGAAGTCACATACAACTATTTTATATGTAATATCCAAAATAGAGAATTATATAACAACAAAGAAAATTAATAGTTTTCAGGACATTTGAGGGAGAAAGACAGAGAGTAAGTGTTAACAGATACAGGGTTCCCTTTTAGGGTGAAGTAAAAATGTTCTGGGTTTTGTTTTTGTTTTTGTTTTTGCAGAACTGGGAATTCAACGCAGGCCCTTCCTTGCCAGGGAAGCACTTATTCTACTGAGCCAGCTCCCCAGCCCTAAATAAAATGTTTTGGAATTAGGCAGAGGTGATGATTATACAAATTTACAAAAACATTAAAGCTACTGAATTATTTTTCCATTAAAAGTAAAATTTATGGTATACAATTATATCTCAGTAAAAATATATATTTTTATTTTAATAAGGACAAAAGGAATCCAGGACCTCTAAACTAAAACAGGTCACATACAATGCAAACAAAAGTCACCTTCACAAAGTCGTGGTACCAAGAATAAATTAAAGACTCATTTCTAGCTGACTTCTGGCTTTCCTATGGATCCTGTTGACCTTTGAAGAGTTCCAAAATAGCCATTAATGTCAATGAAAGACAAAATCATTAACTTGAAGAATAAGAACTCCAGAGGTCTTCCCAAATTCAATGTGAATGTGAAACAATGTCAAGATGTAGATGTAAATAAGTGGTCCTAAAAGTTCTGAGTAAAAAGAAGCAACATGCACCTAAAGGACTGGACTAAATTTACAGTAATTAAGAAAATTATGGGGCCGGGGAGATGGCTCAGTAGAATAAGCGCTTGCCTGGCAAGCACAAGAGCCTGAGTTTAATCCCCGGTTCCGCCAAAAAAAAAAAAAAAAAAGAAAAGAAAATTAATGCATAATTTTAAAGCTTTTGGGGCTGGGGAGATAGCTCAGCAGAGTAAGTGCTTGCCTACAAATGCAAGCTCCTGAGTTTGATCCTTGGTACCACCAAAAAAAAAAACTTTAAGAAATTATAAAACTAGATATTCTATTAGGAAAAGATAAGCATACTATGATAAATATGGATTAAACATGTACATATGAGCCTTCTGTGTACCAGTGGGGATAGGAAAATACTCAAGACTCAATCCCTGTCAACAAAAATCTCACAACTTAATGAAATATATCAACATACACAAAGTACAACATTCAGTGACTACAACAACAGAATGCTGCAAGGACATGAAAAAGAACAGAGCAATTCTTTTGAAAAGGTAGGAGAGGAAAGATGAGGTGATCCCTTTTCAGAGTAGCACTGCCATCTGAGCTGAGCTTTAAAGAATTGGAAGGATAGAAAGGAAGACTATTTTATATTCAGTGAAAAACATAGGCAAAATATGAAGATATAACACAGTATTCAAACATAAGCAATCTAGTAGAGGACAATATGAAGTTTAAGTTACACATTAAAAATGTGTAAGACACAGATAATGCATCTTGATTTATAAGTCATACTTTAAGGCACCAATGTAACAGATGAGGAAAAAGTACATAAGAGACTCAGAAGGGGGGCATTTAAAAGTGATAGTAATCTAAGGTTATTTATCATTAATTTTTTAAAGTTTCATTTCTTCTAATTACTGTTTCATATAAAAATCCAGGATATCAAAGTATCGATGATTTAAGGGCTCAGAGGAAAGACTGAATTAGTGTCATGAGATTCTTAAACACTGTATCAGTGGTGGCAAACTTACAGCATGCATGCTGCAGCAGGGTGTGGTAACAAAAGCTCCCAAAGGTTTGCCATCTACATAGCTAGGACTGTATTAACATTCACGTTGCTGGACACAATACTCAAAATCCACAACTTAAAGGAAGAGACATTCAACTTGGCTGCTGAACTGGATTTAGTCCATGGCCAGCTGGCTCACAGACAGAAGTATTACAGCAGAGTGGGATGGTATAGCAAAGTTGCTTGCCTCATGGTGACCAGGAAGCAAAGCAGTGAGGGACCAGACATGGACTCCATCTCTATGACTCACTCATACACACCTAGACGTGTGCTCCACAAATCCCCCAGATGGACTGCAAAGCCACAAAAGTTGTCATGCCACCCTAACCATCAAGAACAGTACTTGGGGCTGGGGAGATGGCTCATTGGAATAAGCGCTTCACTGGCAAGCACAAGGGTCTGAGTTCAATCCCTGGTTCTGCCAAGAAAAGAACAGTACTTAATATTTTCTTATAATAAAAATCTATACAATAGCTAAGTCTTCTGGGCCTGTCATATTTAAACTAGTCAAGGACAACACAAAAATTCTAATACTATAGTATCAAGACAACTGGTTGAATATATTCCACTATTTATGTATGAACATACACAGAGAAAGTGCTAGAAATTTTAAAATAAAAATATCCAATATCTGAAATTTAAAAGTTGCTAGATTTGCTTACCAATATATTGGATAGAATCAAAGTATCAGAAATCTCAAAGACAGATCAACAGAAATTAATCTGAGGAATAAAAGAATGAAAAAAAATGAATGAATATGTAGTGTTGGGAACTTGTGAAACAATGTCAAACATGTTATTATACTGGACACCCTATAAAGGAGCAAATATTAGGAACAAATACATTTTTAAAGAAATAACTAAAAATATCTCTGTGTAAAAATCTCTCTTTACCAATTCCTGAAGACTGGAAAACCCAAAACAAACTAAATACAAAGAAAACTATATTGAAGTATGTCATAGTCAAACGGCTGAAATCCAAATATTGAGAAAAACATTCTGAAAACCACCAAATGACATGGCGGAGGACAGGCATTATATACAGAGGAAATATATAAATGATAGCTAACTTTTCATCAGAAATATTAGCAACCAAGAACTTTTTTTTTTTAAATGTCTTTAGTACAGGGACTATAGGATCTCATCACACAGATCAGACTTCTAGTGATTCCCCTGTTTTCAGCTTCCCAAGTATTGGGATTATAGGCACACCACCATGTCCAGTCTCAGTCACCCCATCTCAGCACGCCCCAGGGGCGGGGCTGGCACAGCATGTGGTGCTGGTGATCGAACCCCATTCCTTGTGCCTGTCTAAGCTTTAGTCCACTGAGCTATCTGGCCAGCCCTCAAGAACTAACATATTTAAATCTATTGATTAAAGGAAAATTTCTCATATGGCACAATGAGCCAGTCAGTGAGTCCAGGCAGGTATGGTAGCACACACCTATAATCCCATCGCTAGGGAGGCGGAAAACAGGAGGATCACTATGAGTCCAAGCTGGTAGTGAGACCCTGCACCAAATACATAAAATAAATAAATAAACAACTCATGTTTAGTGACATCTAGGCCCAACAGAAGAATCTAACCCTCCCCCAAAAAGTAAATTCCTTAATCATCTCTCTTAGGCAGTGTTTAGCTTAAATTGTTAATCAGTGTATTTATACGTAATTAAAAACCTAAATTTGTTTAAAAAGGATTTTTTTCTAGGACCCTGAGCTAGCACTGGAATGGTTGTTCAGACATTCATGCAGCTAGTCAGCCAGCCAGAGCAGCCTGTCTCTGACAAAGTACTATGTTTGATGCCCAAAACAGAAACTTGTCAGAATAAAAGATAGGTAACAGGTAAAAATTATTTTTCTAAGTGTTAAATATGTCCTATTAAGTGACCAATAACTGTGTACATTTTTCATTTAAATTACAGGACCTTAATCTAATCCTTTCAGAATTTTTAAATTGGAAATAAGGTTGTGCTGTACTGATACTCAACTACCTTTCATATAATCCACCCACAATCCAATCTAATATTACCTTAGTTGATGTTTGCAGTTTAATGTTTATTAAAATGTTTACTGAATTTTACCTTTAAAGAAAAGAACTTGATAGTCAAATGAACTTATGACTAGCAATAAATCATATGCCTTACAAATGGTGATTAAAGGGGGCCAGGGAGATGGCTCGGTGTATTAAGCACTTCCCTGGCAAGCACAAGGGCCTACGTTCAATCACTGGTTCCACAAAAAAAAAAGATGATTAAACTGTGGTAAATCATACAATCGAATATATGCAATAAAATGTAATGAACGGGTATCTACAACATGAATTTGGACTCAAACACATTATAGTAAAAGAAAGAAGGCCAGACTCAAAAGAACACCTACTACATGAGTGCCACCTACATAACATTCTACAAAAGCTAAAATTGGACTGGGGATATAGCTCAGCAGCATAGTGCCTACCTAGCAAGCACAATGTCCTGAGTTCAATTCCCAGTACCAAAAAAAAGGGAGGGTGAGGGTAAAATTATAGGATCAGGAAATGTTACTAGTTACTAGGGTCTGAGGAAAGGTTTAGGGCTGACTACCAAAGGACAATGAAAAATTCTTGTTCTACATCTTAATTATAGTAATAGCTATAGTGTGAGTTTATCAAAACTGCTAGAATTATACACCAAAATTATATAGTTTTACTATATGTAATTTTTAATTTGAGTTAAATATTTTTTAAAATAGTCAGGATCTCAAAAGTGAACTACAAAGGCCAACAACAAAATGTTGTTTTTTTTTTCCAACTTTAGAACAGAAAATACTCGTGTAAATAAAAACCAGCTGAAACTGCTCTGAACAGCAAGTGTAACATCAGGACTCTAGTACAAATACAACCCTTCTACTTCTGCAAAATTACGTCTCTGATCTGGCCCCTATGTCTACCTAATTCAGTCTTGCAAGCCTTCTGAATGCCTATGTACTCCCCTTGAATTTTTAATCCTAGTTTGTCTAATGACTTATATCACTCTCATAATCCATCTTTGCCTTGATATTCACTCATTGGCCGAAATTCACTTCTTTACTCTTGGACCTCAAGTTATATTAATTTCTCTAATTCCTAATTCTATCCCAATTTTGTTCTGACTGATACCTTGGCCAAACTCGATCATGTCCTCTTTCCAGCCTTCAGACTGGGTTTTTGGGTTTTTAATTTTGTTTTTACCATGAATTTAAAACCATGAAGGCTAGCCATTTCATCTACTCAAATGCTTCAGAACTTGTAAAACAAAGCCCATGTCAGTGTTTTTTCCTTCAATAAATACAATGTGTTTATTTTATTTTGTCCAACAAAATTACTGCTTAAGTCTTACTTCCTAGGCACAGATAAAGAATCAATCCTTTTCTCACAGAAACCATGCATATATTTTTAAACTAGTACATATTAAAATCACACTCTATCTCCATTCTTTAGGATAAATACCTATAAGTCCTATAATACTTTATCACTTAATGTTATATTTTACATTCTCTCAAATTTCTCCAGTTTCCCTATATCAAAATAATCCAAATGAGATACTAGTGAATAATCAATAATTTGTAAGTAAATACAGCACAAGATTAACGTGGCCAAAGAAAACTCCTTTGAAAAAAAGTTATGGTTCAACTATTACTGTCTCTTATGAATCAGAGAATAGAAACAGAAGAGGTAACTAGGTTATTTTTCCTAGCAATGTTTGTTTTCTCACAAACCAATAGACCTGAATAACTTGATAGCCATTAAACAATCACTCCTGTTCAGATAATAGAGAGCTTTCCCCCAACACCAGTAAAAAAAAAGCTCTTCTTTCTTACTACAAATTAATCGTAGTTTAACGACCCAGCATATGTATAGCTGGCCTTAAGACTTCTTAGCTAATATTCTCAGTTCTGTTAGAAGTTCTATGTCATTAATTGTTATACACTTGTTGAAATCACTTCCTATGATCTTTTAGTTCCTTTCAAGCCCAAGTATTTTTAACTTGAGAAAGAACAGGGTTGAGGAAAAAAGCATAGAAGAACAGCCTTTTCAAAGTTCAGTTGATGGCCGGGCGTGGTGGCGCATGCCTGTAATCCCAGCACTCGGGAGGCTGAGACAGGAGGATTGTTGCGAGTTCGAGACCAGCCTGAGCTACAAAGTGAGCTCGAGGCCAGCCTGAACTGCATAGTGAGACCCTGTCTCAAAAAGACAAAAAAAAAAACCAAAATTCAGTTGATGATCTCTTCTTGATAATGTGTGTAAAACATTTACCTGTAAGATAACAGAAAAGTATTATGCCTCACAAAATAAAAGACAAATGTTTAGGTCAAAATGTCAGCAAAAATAAAGAAAACAAATAATGAGAAGAGAGAAGATTTACGAAATGGAGACAGACTAGACAGTTAAGAAGAAAAGGTTTATAACTGAAGGAAAAGGAATCTGTATCCCCACAAAAGCAGCATAATACATGAAAAATAAAATTCCATTATTTTCCTGTATGTATATATAAACATACATATTTTACTTTTTGGGTTGCTGGGATAGTCTCACTAAGTAGTTCACACTAGCCTCGAACTCGTGGCTATCCTCTTCTGCCTTAGCCCCCAAAGTGCTAAAGTTGCAGGCAGATGCCAGTATATATGGCTGTATTTTTTTTTTTTTTTAAAGAAAACAATAATGTAGCTATTTGAAGCAAATTTCTCAAGAAATAGTGGTGAATGAATTTCAGATCATCAACATATATGAGAGAGTACCAAATCTGAATGGCTTTTAGGACAGATTTCTTACATGAAGAATTGAGTAAGAAAAAAAGCAGTCACATAAAACCTTTATTTAATTCAACAATACACTTCTAGGGCTGGCAAGATAGCTCAGCAGACTAAAGTGCCTGCTTAGCAAGCTTAGGCAAGTGCAGGGACTGCAGGTGGATCTCTGGCACCATGTGCCACTCCAGCCCCACTCCCAGGGCAGGCTGAGCTGGCCAGAGTTTGAGTGTGGTGGCATATGCCTGTAATCCTAGTGCTGGGAAGGCTGGAAACAGGAGGATCACCACACCACGAATCTGAGCTGTGTAGTGAGACCCTGAAACAAACAAATACACTTAAAAAAAATAATAATAATAACTTCTGGTCTATGCTGGTCTTTGTGCCTCTCCAGTATTACAATGAACAGGAAGGTACCATGAAAATATGAATACTGCTAGATGAGTTACTTCTATTTTTTGAATCTATTGGGGTCAGGGCCATAGCTACCAAAAACCTAACAGGTTAAAGTCCATCCCATACCCATGAACCATACCCAAAAAATCTACTCCCACCCCACCTTGGCTCAATGGTTTTCTCCCACTGTGGTGAGGGTGGATTTGGAAAAGCTCCTCAAATGCCAGGAGACACTGTAATACAAAAAGAAAAAACAATTTATAAGTACCAAAACTTAACTAACATTTTGGCCTTTCTCAAGGAAGACTGGTATGTTGGAAAAAGCATCAGTCTACAAACCAAGAAACCAAGCCATTGTTCTCACTGAATTTTGGTGAGAAGTGGATGTTGTGAATTTGATCTTACAAAATGCTAACTGGGCTAAAAGAAAGCCATCAGAACAACTAAGGAATGAAAAGAGACATTTGTGATGATATAATTTAAGAACCTAACTCCAGTTTCTCCTGAAGAACCCCATAAGTAATTTATACTGAGTTTCTGTGACTGGCAAATAAACCTGGCTATTACATTTGAGTTCTAATTCCACAATGAATCTAAATAAGCCCCTTCTTCTAGCCTTAGTTTTGTTTTTGTTTTGTTTTGTTTTATTTTTTTAATATTTTCTCTTAGGGGCTGGGGAGGATGGCTCAGTGGAATAAGCGCTTCCCTGGCAAGTGCAAGGGCCTGAGTTCAATCCCCAGTTCCACACCCCCCCCAAAAAAAATAAAATTCTCTTACAGGATAAAATACTTTGAGGCTTTCAAAGTATTTTAATCAGTTTAACAATAACCCACAACCATCGGACCAACTTCAAAGTATCTTTTTTTTTTTTTTTTTTTGTGGTATCAGGGATTGAACTCAGGACCCTGTGCTTGCCAGGCAAGAGCTTATTCCACTGAGCTATCCCTCTGGGCCCTTCAAAGTATTTTAAAAGTAACAGAATTTTGCTTTATGTTGTGAATTTGATCTTACAAAATGCTAATTGGGCTAAAAGAAAGCCATCAGAACAACTAAGGAATGAAAAGAGACATCTGCGATGATATAATTTAAGAACCTAACTCTAGTTTCTCCTGAAGAACCCCGTAAGTAATTATGGGATATTATTACATAATTATGTGTTATCATAATCTCACTGTGATATCAACAATAGTTTTATGCAGGATAAATGCATTTTATAAGATCAAATTTATAACATCCACTTTTCACCAAAATTCATTGACAATGGCTTATTTAAATTTCACGGAGACCAAAAATAAATGTGACTTCATTTCTGTGAATGTACTTCGTAAGATCAAATGATACTCACTTGTGACCAAAATAAATCACAACAATAATACATTTTAATACAGTAAAACTTGAAAATTAGACACTAATGGCAAACGCTGAAGTTCTTACTCTTTAGAAGTCAACTGACTTCTGCATTTTGTCTTAGTTGCACATTACTGGTTCCATAAGAATCAGCTGCATAAGCATGATTCCAAGAGAATAACTGCAAAGTATAGTATGTTTTCCACAGACAAAAGATTTAACTTCCCACTACAGAACATTAGCCTAATAGCCTGAGTCTTTAAAATGGTCTTCAACTGGGCAAAATTTAGTATGCAATGCAGTTCAATATTCATGTGAGTTAATTTTTCATTTCCATTATTTTTAATTTTTAGAAAAATCAAATTGAAACTGACGGGTTCTGGCCCTAGTA
The DNA here is from genome assembly GCA_004027165.1 of Ctenomys sociabilis. Classification (NCBI taxonomy): domain Eukaryota; kingdom Metazoa; phylum Chordata; class Mammalia; order Rodentia; family Ctenomyidae; genus Ctenomys; species Ctenomys sociabilis. The sequence continues at coordinate 101,909 of PVKA01002340.1, forward strand.
TGAATTGCTGAATTATTATGCTGGACATCTAATATGGCTGAAGTACTTAAAACAACAGCTTATCTTCCCACAAACCAGTCTCCCTTCTTCTCCAACTCAGTCCAGGGTGCAATTTCCTTTCACCTTTCCCACCACCTCTGGGAAGACCTCAATCAGCTCCACAGGTATATCTAAACATCCCCTCAAACTTTACCTCTGGCAAAAGGCTATAAAGCTTCAGCCTCCCTTTGTTCCAACTCAGAGAATCCCTTATCTTCCCCAAATTCTCTCCACATCCTCAAAGATAATAAAGGCCCTTTCCCTTTTTTCCTTCTGCCTGTTTCTCTGCTGCCATACAGTTGAAAAACATATCAAAAACTAAATGCTTACAAAATCAAATTAGCCTTCATAGAATTCAAATAAAATATTTTTCAATCTGATTCACATATACTATGAAAAATTATAATGAAGACATATAGAAAATTCCTTTTAATAACAAGCTTGCATTAAAGGGGAAAAAATTGACACCAATTGCTATCACATCTTAATGAGTTATAAATATAGACAAAAAATAAGACTAATAATCTACTCAGTCTTATTGATAACCACTTGATTGGGCAGATCACAGAAAGTATTATAAAGTATTACACACAGGAATATGCTTTAGTATAGAAATGAAAAACGTTTCACCTATTACCTCAAGAAATTAACAGTCTAGTGGAGGACACATTCATACAACAAAGATGTCTCAGTGCTACCAGCCACTGTACAAGCAACTGGGGCTAGTGACTAAAGTATATGTTATTCCTACAACCTCACATTTAGATTTTAACCCAAGAACAAATAAAAATGAGTTCGAGAATGCAGATGGACACAGTATGATTACTATAGTTAACATTCTTAAAAGACTGGCAACTACATAAAAATAACTTTAAATTCAAGGGAGCAAGTCCAAAAACAGACCAATTAGGAGGTACTACAACAATAAGGCTAAGGGTATAGACACAAAAAAGGGAACAACGAACTTAACTAAGGTATGGAGAAACAAGGTATGGTTTCAGAGACCTAGTATTATAGCTAAATCTAAGAAGAAGAGGACTAAGTCAAACAAATATAGAAAAAAAAATGCACTAAGACCATATGAAAGTCATGTTTGAGAAACTCCAAGAGGTTGCGCATACTCATCCATGAATAAAATAAATTGCAGCTGAAATGGTAACATTATGAAAAATGAAAGATGATAAAACAAAATAAACATCTCCTGGACAATGCAGAGGTACTGTTAAGCAGGGTGTTTATGTGACCACTTAAATTTTAGAAATATTCTTCCAGGGACAATTACCCTAAGGAAAAGGCCTAATCACCCAAACAAGAAGGTATCTTGCCAGTAGTTACCCTCTCTTGAAATCCTAACTGAGTAAATTATCATAGTAAATTATCAACCAAATATAATCCAAAAAAGTACTCAGAGCTACAGAAAGTAAGATACTATGCCAAGTTAAGGTTACAGTTGGCTTGGCTATTGAAACAAAAATGTCTATAGATAAAATGCTAGAACTGTGATGATGGCAGAAGATACAGAGTCAAGAAGAAAGCACAGCAACTAATAAAACAGTATTAACAGAGAAACAATTTTATTTAAAACTTTGAATATTTTTCCTTTTGTTAACTACTCACAAATCCATCCCTTATATGCAATAATTCATAAATTGTGATTCCTACAAACAATTCAAAGACCATATTAACTTAATGCGCATCAGTTAAGAAAGCAATCAAAGACCAGATTAGATAAACAATAACAGAGGACTAGCCCTAGATAGTTTTCTATTGTTAAAAAGAGAGCTCTTCCTAACTGGTTGGTCTTTGAAGCATACCAAGTAAATGAGAAGTAGAACAGACACGTGACAACTTGGTATTTCACAAAACTTCCTAGACAAGTTCTCAATTCAAACATGACAAAGACACATACAGAAAAGTCCAATTGTTTGGCTTTAAGAAAATGAATCCTACCTTTCCAGGGTCATCCTTGGATCGAGGCACTTTAAGGAAACATTTGTTGAGTGACAGATTATGTCGTATGGAATTCTGAAATTAAAGGAGAAAAAGCCACTGGGTCAAGGGAATCCAAAAAAATCATCTTTAAAAGCAGAATCAGAAACTTATATATTTCTATACATTGTAATATAATTATAGAGGAAGTTAAGCTTTTTTAAAATAAGCTTCAAATTTAAACTCTGATTTCCAAATTAAAATACTACAAAAGTAAGTATGGTAATTTCTAGTGGATTCCATAATAATTCATGTAGTATTTTAAAGTTTAAGACCATTTGGAAAGGCAGAGATATGCCAGTGATGTAATGTTAAGTATTAAATGCTAAATACAAAATTGTCTACATACCAAGGCTTTAACTGTAGGTTTGGTTTTTTTTCTTTATGTATTTGGGACAGGGTCTCACTATACAGATCAGATTCATAGTGATCCTCCTGTTTTCAGCCTCCCAAGCACTGGGATTACAGGTGTACACACCACCATGCCCAGTCTTAATTGCCATCTCAGTGCGCCCTGGGGAGCTGGGCCAGCACAGCACACTGGGGATTTAACCCCAGTCCCTGCATCTGCCTACGCAGACACTTTAATTCACTGAGCTATCTGGCCAGTCCAACTGTAGTTTTAAATTTACTTATTTCTGGAAACAAGCCGGAAAGCAAAATGTTGGAAGTTATTCTGTGTGGGAATTTTAGGTGATAATTACTGTCTTTATTCAAAAACAAACCTTTCTTGTTAGATCCAAATGGTCTACAAGGCACAAGTATTACTACCTTTTCAGTTTTTTTTTTAATGTTAAGAGCTGTGTAGCTCAGTGGACAAACATCTACCTAGCATGCACAAGGCTCCAGGATGGGGGGGGGGGGGGATATCAGGATCCTGTTAAAATACACAGCAGTGGGGGAAGATAGGCACAGATCAGGAGGTGGGAGCTGTTTGTTAGACCCTGACAACAGAGAACTAGGAAGACTGTCTAGTACCCTAAATGTAGCAAAAAAGAATAAACAAACAACTTAGATGTCAGGAAACTGTCCATAAACCTGAAAAGCATATGAAACAGAAAATCTATTCATGAAAAAACTAGGATTTTAATTCTTACAAAAAATACTCAAAAGTCCTAATCTTCTCAATTAAATGTTTCAAAATCTACTCCCGAATACTTCTGTTTGTCCCTGGTGGTTTTAGCCATTGCTTACAATGGCACCTTTGGGGTTATATTCAAAAGTCCAAGAATACTTGTAGTAAAACCTCATTCTCATAAGAACAATACTGGGGTATAGCTTTCAAAAGGTATACATAGAATACAAATGTAAGCCTATCTTATCACCAAATTTGAGATTTAAAACTGTTAAATAACAATTCTAACTCTGCTTGGGATGTAAACAGCCAGAAAAGATAATGCTGTCTCTTCAAACAATATGAATACCAAGTAAGCTTTCACAAAAAGAAAAAAAAGGAGTTAGGAGGAGGTGGATGACAAAGGAGTTAGGAGGAGGTGGATGACAAGGAGGACAACAACAACCTATTTTTGAGTACACTAGACAGTCCAGGTTGCAAAGCAGCCAAGCAAACTGGCAACCTACAATCTGAAGAGGGAAAAGGCTATTCAAAGAGAAACTGGACACTAAAGCTATCTTACCTTTGGCAGACCAAGAAAAAAGAACTGGCAACCGTTAAGCAGGTAATAAAAAATAAATTTAAAAAAATTAGCTAAAATTTTAAAGGCCAAGCATGGCCTAGTGAGTCAGTTTAGGATAACAAGGGCTAACAGGAAAAAGGGAAGTTTTACTCAACTGTTTAGCATTAAGCATTTATCATGTGGTCATTAGAAAGACTGGGTAAAAGCAGGACATCAAAAAAAGTCACCCTTAGAGGTAGAAGCAGAGGAGTTGATTGTCAGCAGGAGACCAAGGGCGAAGAAACTACAAAGCCCACCAATCTTCCAAAATTTTTACCAAGAATCAATAAAACTAATTACATAAACTTGAGGTAGAGGCAGCAAAATCTCTCAACCACAGGACTATGGCAAAGATTCATTACTTCTGGAAGAAGAAGGAAAACAAAACACCTCTGCTTTTAGGGAAAGACAGGTAATCTTTTCCCAGGAAAAGAGCTACTGGTGTGAAAGAAAAGGCAAAACCAAACTTTTTCTTTTAAAGGTCTGACAGAGGTACAGGAAACAACCTTCGGCCCAGGACCTCACACTTTCACCACGTAGAGGTCTGCTACAAACAGACATGGAACAGGAAAACTCCCACCAAAAAGCAGCTACAGACATGAGACTAGTTTGGGCTAAGGGAAAAAAATACTTAAGAAAGTAAAAAACTGACTATGTGAGACTGAGGCTGGACCAACAGAACTAAGAAACCCCTTGCTCTTACCAAAAACCTCGCTATGGGTAACAATAGCAGGTTACTGACAGAGAGGCAAAGATACTCCCATTTATAGCAAAGTAGGAAGAGAGAATTAAATTTAAAGAGATAGGACCGGGGAGATGGCTCAGTGAAATAAGCGCTTCCCTGGCAAGCATAAGGGTTTGAGTTCAATCCCTGGTTCTGCAAAATAATAATAATAATAATAATAACAACAACAACAACAATAAATACACTTAAAGAGATGGAAAATGAAAAAAATTCTACACACCCAAGCTTCACACCATGCACAAGTTAACAGCAACCTATTACTGGAGGAATGCAACATGTTGTAGCATACTAAAGACAAAGACACCAACAACAACAATAACAGAAAAACACATCACCAACAAAACTCAAACTTAGCTCAAGTACTAAAAGAATGACTTACTCCTGACATGAATAGACTGAGAAAAAAAAGTTTCTCCTTTTTACAAGTACAAATCTCTATCATTTTTGTACATATGTATCTGCTATTTGATCCAAAAGTCTAAGACATGACTGAGGATGTAGCCCAGCAGTAGAGTGTTTACCTAACACCCACCCAGCCCTGGTTTTGATCTCTAATACTGGAAAATAAAGAAAAGTATAAGAAACAGAAAAGCAAGGAAATTTTACTATCCAGAAATAATTGAAACAAGAGACAGCTCAGGTGTTACAGAACCATCACACAAAAATCAACATATTAAGGGATCCAGCACAAGAAAACAAATGCATTACTTGCATAAAGAGAATGGGAATTTCAGCAGAAATGTGGAAACTATAAGAAACAAATGTAAGTAACAAATAACACAATATAAGCAAGGATGATTAGTAATTCCAAGCTAGGAGTATAGCTCAGGAGACCTGGGTTTAATTCCTAACCTCCTAAAGTGATAAGGAATTCCTTACATAGGCTTATCAGTAAACTATACACAACTCAGAAAGGCTTGGAGAACCTGAAAACAAGAAAGGTCACATTTCAGAAGGAGAAAACAAAGGAGAATGCGGCAGAATGAAAATCTGAATAAGTTTACCAGTCAAGAATTTTTCAAAAAGAATGCAAGATATCAACCAACATAAGCAACACTGTCAAAGAACACCAAGCACCAGAACAAGTTAAAAATACATACCCAAAGCTGGATGCAGAGCTCAGTGATACAGTGCCTGCCTACCATATGTTAGACCTTAAGTTTGATCTATAGCACCATCTACACCCCCACCAAAAAAACTATGCCCCTACATTCGTTAGATACAAAACTAAAAACCATGATGAAGAAAACATTTCAAAGGCAGCTACAACCAAAAAAAGATCATGCATACAGAAATAAAGAATTATAGTGAACTTCAAAACTGTGCAAGCCAGAAAACAATAGAGTAATGTCTTAAAATGCTCAAAGGAGGAAAAAAATGTGAATTACATAGTGAAAATATCTTTCAAAAATGAAAGCAAATTAAAGACTTACATACACATCCACACTCGTGCCCACAAAGCTAAAGAATTTCCTGTAAGTATGAGCTGGCTGATCATTTTAGAGAGAAGTTCTTCAGTGCTAAGTATGAAGCCAAATGAAAACTTTTATCTACAAAGTGAAGTAAATAAAGAGTGCCAGAAATGGTATACATGAAGTAAACTTAAACTTTTTTTTTTTTATCTTACTTGTAATGACTTTAAGAAATAAAATCTAAGCAAGTATAGCCCAGTATCTCTACATCTACAATCCCAGCATTGGGAGGCTGAGACAAAAGGGATAATCACAAATTTGAGCTTAGCCTGGGCAATTTAAAAGGCATGCAGCTCAGTGCACAGGCTCTGGCTTCAATCCTGCCTGGGAGACAAGAGGGAGGAGGGAGGAAGAGGAGGTTCCAATGGAATGAATGTTTATACACACCTCAAAACTCTTAAATTGAAACCAAATTCTCTATGTGATAATATTTGGAAGTGGGGCTTTGGAAGATGACTGGGTCATGATGGCTGTCCTGATAAATGGGATTACTGCTCATAAAAGAAGTCGTAGGAGCTCATTCGAGCCTTCTACCAAGTAAGACTGTAACAAGACAGACATCTACGAACAAGGAAATAGGCTCTACCTCAGTACAAACGGAACATTGGCTTTTAGTCCTCAAACTTGGAATTTTCATGCTCTAGGACTTTGAGCAACAAATGTCTATTGTTTATAAGCCACTCACTCTGTTTAATATAGCTGCCTGAACAGATAATACATTTAATACAGTAAATCTAAAGCAACCCTTGAACAGTTCGAAAAGAAATGTAACTATTGGGCTGGGGAGAGAGCTCAGTGGCGTAAATGCCTGCCTGGCAAGCACAAGCCCTCAACTTCAATCCTCAGTACTGCATGTCACACTGGTCTTGGAACCCTGGGCGCTCTGTGCCAGCCACCAAAACCAAGTGTCATCTCAGTACTGGAGAGGCTGAGATGGATCACTATGAGTCCGAACTGCATAATGAAACCCAATCAAAAAGAATTTTTTTTTTTAAAGTATAACTATTAAACACAGAAATAATACTAAATTTAACTTTAGAAAAAAAGACAGGTAAAAAGGAAAACCATCATGTACAATGGAGATAATCTACTCATCTCAAAAGCTCAAGATAGGAGATCAAAACAAATCCAGATGGTCAGCTGACTGTTTTGTAACTAGTTCAGTGTAGACTTATATCAGAAGAACAGATTTTTCACTTGGGTCTTTCTCCTCCACAAAAAATTTAACTGTTGAGGGGCCAGGAGTTCGATCCTCTGGCCTGCCATGCCGGCCCCACCCCAAGGGCGCGCTGAGGCAGGGATTGAGACTGGGCATGGTGACGCGCGCCTGTAGTCCCAGCACTTGGGAGGCTGAAAATAGGAGGATCATTACAAGTCCAATCTACACAGTGAGACCATGTACACCCTGTCCTAAATACAAAAAAAAAAAAAAGTTTAAATGTTGGAAATTTTCAGGTTCCCGCCCTGTGCCTTTTTTCTATATCGGTATTTGTTGTCTAGTCAATTTCATTAACAATCATGACTTCAATGACCACCTATGTCACTTAAATTTAAGGAAATCACCAACCCACACCTTTCTCCTACACTCCTAATAGGTATTTCCAACCATCAACTGCTCATCTCCAATCATCTTTCAAACTAAATATGTTTAAAACTAAATTCAATCTTACTATCCAATGTGATCTAGTTTTCCTTTTTCATTCAAATTTACTTTTCATATTGCTCCACTCAGAAGCCTGTGAGACATCCTTTTCTAGTCCTTTCTTGCCATCTGAAACAACTCTACCATAAAATTTTACAAATCCTATTTAAAATCTATTTTATATTTGTGTTGATTATTTCAGTTCAGGAAACCAGTCATACTATGATTAATACAATAGCATTGTTCTACATAGTGTCCCCTCCCATCTCTTTGTCCCCATCATTCTTCACTCTGCTGCTAGGTCTTCACCATGTGAACTGATACTTCCCCCTCAATTAAACTTTTCAACGTCTTCTCATTGCACTTCAGAATAAAAACCCAAAATTTTAACTCTATTCACTGTCTACATTTATCCTCTTTAATGTTTTCTCTCACCTTTAAGCTTTCCCTAAATTGGTACATCTACAGTGATTACTGACCCCAGCTTCATTCTTCCCCTTCAGCTAAATAAATTTACTCAGCTTTGATATGCTCTTAGTTTAAATAAATATCAGTTATTCTGGAAAGATAGTCATAGGTTAGGTCAGATTGTACTCTAATATACTTCTTTATCCTGGATTTCTTGCACATTAGCTGTTCATTCACAATTATTTGCTTCCCCCTCCATACTGTATTTCCTACCAAAAGAGAAATAGGCTTCATTGGGGTGAGGACTCTGCCTATCAATGCAGAACCTATAACGTTTGTCATATGGAAAACACAAATCGAAAGCATATTTACAAAATAAAAATACCCACAAGCACACACACACACACACACCCAGAAAGGTTACTTCAGATCTCATTTGTATGATCTGTACTGCCAATAATACTAAGAAAAGAAGTCAGAACTAAGAAGAGAGTGATACAGGTTAACCTAGATAAAATGGTTTATGTCAAACTGCATGTTGCCTGGCCTTAAAAATTCCCAAAAGCAGTGTCACAGATATAATTTAATGCAGACTCCTACAATCCAACCAAAGTGACCAATTAAGAGGAAAAAAAAAAAAAAAATGATTGTAGGATTTATGAACCAGAACCTGAATTTTACAAGCATTCTAACTGATTTTTACTGTAACTTGAGTTAATCTTGTATCTCCAATACTACATACCTACCTGTATCTTCTCCCATTGTGTCAAGGTTCACCCAAAATCTAATATATGTTCTATTTTGTTCTGCCCTGTCTGGTACATAGCATACTTTTAGAATTGCTTCCAATTTCAATTCTTTTCTTTTTCCCTTAGGTATGAGAAGTACAGAATGGCTCTAGTAAAAACTACTGGGGTAGAACAGAAAAAATGGGTAGGAAAAAATGAAATAATTAACACATTTTTGCAACTTGAGCCAATGGTAGCACATACGTGGATGTCCCACTGGGTGTCATTCATACATGCACCACTGGTGCTTCAGAGGCACCCAACAGCAAATTACTGCTCCCTTTTAAACATATTAAGAAAATTGTAGCTTTAGGACACACAGTTACCTAAGATTACAATGCTTGCTTTCTCTCTTCCAGAAAACTCACTCCAAAAATTGCTAAGGGTCTTGGAAATGTAATAAACTTGTAAATTAGGCCTGTGCTTTTTACCTATAAAGGGAGCCTATGTTTTCCCCCATACTATAGCTTCACAAATCCCAAAGACTGCCATCCTCAAGGAACCAACACTACAGAAGTTTGCATGTCTCTAAACTTCAAACATATGAACATTCTGCATTTTGATCCAACCTACTAAATAAGTAACCTGACAGACACAAAGACAATCATTTCAGTGCCAAATCATAAAGCACCTCACTCTATAAGTATCTGTACTTCCTGCTAAGGGCATATTTCTCTTTTGCCTAATAAATCTTTCTATGCCTCTCACTGACATAACCTGCAATTCTATTGCAAAAAAGAAATGAGTGAGTTGAAGTCTCCATTTTCTTCTTTAGGGGAACCTCCTAAGATTCCTTCTAAAGATATCCTTTGGTGGGGCTTGCAGGTTAGCTCATAAGTTTAAGGATATCCTTTGGTGAGCCAGCTAAGCGCTAAACTGAGACACTGATTTTATAAGTTCAACTGAATGTTTACTTTCCTTTTAACAACTCTGCCCTCAATACTGCTTTCTTTGAGTGTAAAAAAAAAAAATGTATATATATATATATATAATATATATATATATATATATATTTTTTTTTTTTTTTAAAGTAGTTACCTAAAATGAATACTTACAAATAAAAGTGCTTAAAATGAGTTAGTTTTGCTGGAGGAATCTACCATATCATGCAAAGTAAAAAGCCAAATGAGTGACAGCTAACACTTTTTTGATGCCTGACCAGGTAGGTCTTCTAAGAGTCTAAATTGCTCAATCCAAGGAAAATTGGGGTTAGACTACTGCCTAACCAAGGGAAAATTGAGTCCAACCAGTGTTAAGATGTCTCAGAAAGTTGAGATCGGTGAAAGCTGTCTGATCAGGGTAAAACATAAAAGGATATTCTTTTTCCCTTTTTCTATTTCTTTTCAGACATATACAATGGAGATTTTAGAGATGTACACATCTTATGAAATTATACATCACTCAGTGTCCAGCACCAAAATGTCACCATATGGTATATTCCACAAAGTTGCCACTATTTCAAAGCATGATTTTTTTTTTTTCATTAATGTTGATTCTTCTAATTTAGGCTGTCCTCAATGTAAGAAAGACTGTAAAGACATGGCCTCAAATTTATTTCACAACAAGGACAGAAAATGAACAGTCTATCCGGTAATCTGCAACTCTTTCAAGTTTAGTTTTATGTTGTTAGACTAATTAGCGTATTATTTAAAAATAAATTCGTTACAATTTACAAATTAGTACAGCCTTGGAAGCATTTTGATTAGTCTATTGGTAATTTAAATTATCAAAAAGGAACTATTATCTTCCAAAAGACCAATGTGTCTCAAAGTGCACTCTGACTTAATGTAATTGTTTTATGTGTCACGTAAGTTTTTTTGGTCTGTCTTCCAAGTGATTTTTGTAATAACTATCTAAAATGTCTGCAACTGCTCCATTTACTACATTATTCAAAGCTCATTTTGCTTTTTCCCTTTAAAAATACTTATTCCCTGCTTTTTACTAAAACAAAACAGAAACAATCGGGCCAGCAGTATAGCTCAGCAGACTAAGCACTTGCTTAGGTAAGCTCAGGGGCCAGGGTTCAATCCCTGGCATCTCATGCTGAGCCAGCGATGGAATCTGGGTGTGGTGGTGCATGCTTGTTATCCCAGCATTAGGGAGGCAGAAATCAGGAAGATCCCTATGAGTCTGAGCTGTGTAGTGAGACCATACATTAAAAAAAAAACCAGAAACAATGATATAGACATTTAAGGGCTAACAAATCCACTTGGGATTAAAAAAAGAAGACAGTTTAACAGAGGTTTCTTTAAAATTCAGTCAACTGCTATGGGAACAATTAGATTCAACTTGCAAATAAAATCCACAAAATTTGTAATAAAGACATTATATACAGATGATCTTGGTTAATGTACAGATTCCTTTTCCTACCCTTAAAAAGATTTTTAAAAATGAGAAAAATGGAAACAGAGATTTTGTAAATAGGGAGGGCAAGAGGAGTTAAGGGAGAACTGTGGGGATCAGATATATCACCATACAGGTATAAATTTCCTATGATGAAGATGACTATTATGTATACCTAACATGTACCAATAAATTTAGTTAATTAAAAAAATAGATTATGATAAAATTCACCCAAAATTCTGCTTAAATTGGATTACAGATAACTAATTACCCCATGTCTTTTATTCATATGACCTAAATAAATCTCTAGCAAACAAATTGACTTAAATTGGTTGATGACATAAAAATAAGGATGTCCTTTAAAAACTGTTAACACAGCCAAATGTGGTGGCACATGCCCATAATCCCAGCATTCAGGAAGCAGAAGCAGGAAGATTGCCTCAAGTTTGAGGCCAATCTGGGCTACATAACGGGCTCACAGTCAGCCTTAACTACACAGCAAGCTCCTGTCAAACAAATAAGTTTGCTAATATGCATTGTGCTTAGATTGTTAGCTATCAGAGTAATATATAATCTTTGTTAGATATTTAAGACAAAATAATCTTGCTCTGTTTCAAGTACTACAGTGGGATTTCCTTGGCAAAGAAATAAAGAACTGTGTTTGTCTAATACCAATTGTCATGTTTAATAATAAAAGAGAAGTATATTTTTTAAAAACTGTGTTTATAATAAACATCTATGTCATCATTTGCTAAATATAAATTCAAGCACTCTTAAAAGATCCAGGTGTGTAGTACATACCTGTAATGCTAGCATTAAGGAGGCTGATGCAGGATTGCTGTGTTTAAGGTCAGCATGGGCTACACTGTGAGTTGAAGGCCAGGCTGAACTACATAGTGTAACCCTGCCTCAAAAAAACAGTACTCTTAGCTCCTTGAGGTCTGTAAAATATACTATACTGTATCTGGCTTTTCACAATTATTGATACTTAAAAAGGAAAGCCTTAAGATTGTATTCTTCATAAACTTACCAAGAGTTAAATGTATAGTACTATATAAAAAATTACTACATATAACAAAGCTGGTTATACTTAAAAGTTTAAAGAGTTTTCTATGTTTAAGGCAATAAGGCTTTCTAAAAATGTTGGTATGTTTATCAAAGTGCTCTTGCTAAAAATTTAAAGCTACCCCAGGAATGAGTTTATTTTTATAAAGATAATTTATTATGTTTTCTACTGTTTAGATTTTAATTTTTTATGAACTGAGTTTTAAGAATCAAATGTTGGGGCACAAAGATCGCTTGGCAGTCTAAGCACCTAGCAAGCGCAAGAACCCAGGTTCCATCCCTTGTACTTCATGCTGTGCCGGCTCTGGAAACCCAGGCACACAGTGCTGGCCATCAAAATCAGGGGTGGTAGCACATGCCTGAAATTCCAGTGCTGAAAAGGCTGACATGGGAGGATTACTAAGACTCTGAGCTGCACAGCAAGACCCTGTACCAAATAAATAGATCAATTTAAATGAAAATAAAAAATAAAATGAAATGTTAAATGTCTCCTTATGTGATCAATTTCTAACTTGTCAAATAAACAATTATTCTCTTAGGTTACAATGTATTTAATGCTTACTCCCTCTCTACACACATACTAGATACTGACACACACACGCACGCACACACGCACACACGCACGCACGGGCCAGGGAGATGGCTCAGTGGAATAAGTGCTTCCCTGGCAAGCACAAGGGCCTGAGTTCAATCCCCAGTTCCGCCAAAAAGAAAAAAAAAAAAAAAAAGAAACAGATATACATACGCATATACATCTAAGGACTAAACAGACTATGTATTTGAGCCTTGTCTATATGTACAATGTTTATAAAGCATGTAAGTTTAATACATGCAAAGTAATTAATATTTTGTTCTATACATTATGTTTTTGTACCTAGATTTTAAACAAATCAAAAACTTTTGATATTTCTTGTTATGCTTGTGTAGTATGAAAATACAATCTTCCCAGTAGACAGTCCTGCCATTTAAATCTTGATCTACATCTACTGGGTTGAACAAAACACACATTTTATTAATGTATAAAAGAAATCCACTTGTATTAAAGAGGCTGTCCAGTCATAAACACTGTTTCTTGAACTTATAGGAGTTCTAAAGCTACCCTCTGACTTCTATTGGCACTGTTACCCTCCTCTGACCGGTTAAAGTGTTTTAAATTTTGCCTCAAAAGTAAAAACTAAGTTAGTATTTAGGTAAATACTTTACTATATTGCTTGGTAAGTCTTTCAAACTAAAATTACTTATAATGACAGAAACATAATTTTTGTATCCCTGTCTTATTCCATGATTTTCTGAGCAAAGATTTTTGAAACCCCAAGGGACCTGGCATAAAAATGTCAAGTCCACTGTTATTCTAAAATGTTATATAGGACACAAAGCAACAGAGTGTTCTGTCAACCACCACAACATTTCTCAAAGCTTCAAGATACATATTATAGGGAAAGCTCTGCAGCATAAGCACCTGCCTGGCTAGCGTAAGGTCCTGAGTTTGATCTCTGGTACACACACAAAAAAGATATTCATTCTGTATCTTTTATCATTCATGTTTTTGGTTTTTCTTCAAAATATATGCAGCCAGATTCATAAAAAGGACTCTTACCACATACGCAGGTCCCTTTATCCCAACATTAAATCTTTTCCTAATCTCATCATGATACCAATGGTAGTGCCGAACGCAAAATGAGGGACATGGACCCCAAATTCAGATACCCCAATACCGAAACTTACTACCCCAGCATTAAGTCTAACCATATCCCACATCCTCAATACCAGTTGGGTCACTGAGAAGTAAAATCAAAAGATCTAGACTTCTCTTAGCTCAGGGTACTAGATTTGTTTTTGCTGTTATAAAAATTCATTAACTGTTCTCTGCCATCATTCTGCAAGAGTACAGTTTCTAAAAAACAACTCTTAAGTATCTCAAGATGATAGCCATCACCTGTAAGACAGACAGGATACATGCTAGTTCCCAGTATTAATGCTAACTCTCATAAAGTAAAACAGGTAACTTGTCTTCCAGGTTTTTGTTGTTGTTGTTGTTGTATATCAAAGAAGTATTTTAAAGTACTGGCAGTAGGGGTAGGTGGGTGTGGTTTACAATAGTTAGGATTAAGGCTCCTTATTCCCATCTCAAGAGTGATGTAACTGACCTTCTGGATGCTTAACAACTGAGAATTAGAAACCAACATTATATAGCAAGCAAGCAAGAAGAAGCATACTCAATATTCTGATATTCACCTTCCACAATCAGCCAGCATCCAGGGACCAATACAACGAAAAACAACCTGGAACTCAATTTCTCAAACAGGAAACCTAAAGACCCCAGAGACTAGGAATCATCAGTTTCTGCAAGAAGAGAGTCACTAGAGAGGAGAATATCCTGAATGCTTTCCAGAGAAGTGACTTAGCCAAGACCTTGTCCCATCCTGACAGACAATACAATTGTCCAAAGCACCTCACAAGGCCCCAAAAGTGACACTTGAGGAGCTTTGACTGACCTTAACAAAAAAGGTTAATTTTGACTGACAAAGTCTTTTGACTTGATCGTAAACATCCAGTAAGAAAGTATAACTGAAAACAGTAAATACTGTTAACAAAGATATAAAAACAGTGAGTGCTACATGGAACTTAAAAAGAGATTCTAAAATCACACATGAGATTACTTAAGAAAAAAGACATCAAAACACAAAATACCATGAGAGGTCCAGATTCCCAGTCTCACTACCTCTTCTAATGTTTTCTTCAGCCTTTCTTAGGATACTGCCCGTAGGTGAGTTTGATATGCATTCAAGTATCCCTTGGGTAAAGATTTGGCTTCATTGAGATTACCTGATAGCTCAGTGGACTAAAGCGCCTGTTTAGGCAGAGCACAGCGGCAGGGTTCAATCCCTGGCATGCTGTGCTGGCCCCGACCCAGGACACATAGAGATGGTGTCTGAGACTGGGCCTGGTGGCATGCACCTGTAATCCCAGCACTGAAGAGGCTGAAAACAGGAGGATCACTGCAAATCCAATCTATGTAATGAGGCCCTGTAGGCCCTGTATCCCCTGCACTATTTAAAAAAAAAAAAAAAAAAAGATTTGGTTTCGTGTACATGTCTGCTAGGATAAAAATGCCAACATAAATATTCTAGTAACTAAGCACTATCACTTCCTATTATCTACTCCACACTTTGTAGTTTGTGTTAGCTGGTAAAATTACAATAAACATCTTTGGGTCTACAAACTAGGGGCCATCTCCCAAATTCTAAGCAAGAATTTTAATGGCCCAATGACCAGCCAAATAGTTCAACAGACTATCAGGGTCAGCTTTGACCCTTAAGCCCCTCAGCATCCCTTAAAGGGGGGGGAGCAGGGAAGGATATAAATAAAGATAAGTAGAAAAAAAAAAAAAAAACAAGGAAAATAATTTAACTACAATTGTACTTCTAAGAAAACTGCAGTTTTAGGACACAAAGTTACATAAGGTCATAATGCTTTCTTTCTCCTTCCAGGAAAGTTGCTCCAAAAAGTCCTAAGCATCTTGGAAATATAATAAGCATATAAGGGCCAGCCAGATAACTCAACGGACTAAAGCACCTGCTTGGGCAGAGTGCAGTTGCTAGGGCTCAATCCCCAACATGCCATCCTGGCCCCATGGGAAAGGGGGGGGGGGTGTCACAGGTGGGCGCACTGAGACTGGGCATGGTGGTGTACACCTGTAGTCCCAGGGCTTGGGAGGCTAGAAACACAGGAGGATCACTATAAATCCCACATATGTAGTGAGACTCTGTAGATATGTACTAAATACATTAAAAATAAATAAAGACACTCGGGAGGCTGAGGCAGGAGGACTGTTGTGAGTTCGAGACCAGCCTGAGCTACAAAGTGAGCTTAAGGCCAGCCTGAACTGCATAGTGAGACCCTGCCTCAAAAAGACAAAAATAAAGAAGCCCATAAATGAGACCTGTGTTTTCCCCCTATACTATGGTTTCACAGATCCCAAAGACTGCCGTTCTCAAGGAACTAACACTATAGATGTTAGCATGTCTCTAAACATCAAACACATATAAAGACTCTGCATTCTGATCTAACCCGCCAAATAAGTAACCTGAAAGGCACTAGGAACACATAACCCTAGATGTTTTGGGAACATCCCCAAGGACACATAACATACTCCCAACCCTGGGCCATAAAGCACCTCAATCTACGAAGATCTGTTCTCCCTTCAGAATGCATCTTTCTTTCTGCCTAATAAATTTTTCTACGCCTCTCGCTGATATGCTTTACAATTTCTTCTTTTTTTTTTTTTTGGTCTTTTTGAAACATGGTCTTGCTCGGAAGCTTGAGCTTACTTTATAGCCTAGGCTTGTCTCTCCACAAGGGTTCTGCTGCCTCAGCCTCCTGAGTACTGGAATTACAGGTATGTCCTACTATGCTCAGCTACAATTCTTTTTCTATTTTGTTTTGGGTTTTTCTATGCAGTTCAGGCAGCCACTTGAGACCAGGCTGCTCTCAAAATCAGTGATTCTCCTGCCTCAGCTTGTAATTCTTTTCTGTGGTATAAATCAGCAAACATATACCCCACCCCAAGGGTGAAGCAAAGTGAGGTCACTATCTCCTCTTTGGAAAGGACCTCTTCAGATGTTGCCTGATGGGATTACCAAATATTAACCTATCCAGTAAACTTTATGATTTCCCTACAATTCTTTTTCACTGTAAAATATGTTCCATGAAGCTAATTAATCAGAGTAC
The DNA here is from genome assembly GCA_004027165.1 of Ctenomys sociabilis. Taxonomy (NCBI): domain Eukaryota; kingdom Metazoa; phylum Chordata; class Mammalia; order Rodentia; family Ctenomyidae; genus Ctenomys; species Ctenomys sociabilis. The sequence goes on from PVKA01002340.1 coordinate 118,807, forward strand.
TCTAATCAAAACTTTTTAATTTTTCTGTCTGATTATACTATTAATTTGATGTTAGGCTGATTTCTATTTGCTCAATTCTAGGGTTTCCTTTTGTCATATCTTGGTTTTCCAAATGTGTAAAACATATGAAAGTATACTCAAAATCATTTTTTTCCTTTTACATCCCTTCCATCTCAGTGCCATCTACCATATGCCCTAAAAGTAATTATATTTGGTACATTTTTATTTTTATTCTTTTTAGTAAGGGTTTACAGGGCCTACAGAGTCTCACTAGGTAGATCAGGTTTGTAGTGATCCACCTGTGTTCATTCAGCCTCCCAAAGAGCTGGGATTATAGGTGCATGCCACCAAGCCCAGTCTCAATTGCTGGCTCAGCATGCCCCAGGGGTGGGACCAGCATGGCACAGGGTGGATTGAACCCAGGCCACTGTGTCTGCCTAAGCAGGCACTTTAACCCACTTAACTATTTAGCTGGCCCTTATATTTCATACATTTTTAATTTATACAGTATTCCTAAATTTTTTACACAATAAGCAAATATGTAATTTTTTTCTCCAGACAAAAGAATAGCAAAATACAACCACACATGATACTTTTGTTTTTTCCCTTTTTTAAATTAACTTAAACTCCAAGGGCCAGCCAGATAGCTCAGCGCACTAAAGTGCCTGCTTAGGCAGAGCACAGCTGCCAGAATTCGATCCCTGGAATGCCATGCCGTGCTGAGACAGCAATTAGGACTGGGTGAGGTAGCGTGCACCTAAAATCCCAGTTTGGGAGGCTGAAAACAGGAGGCTCATTGTGAGTTGGATCAGTGTAGTGAGACCCTGTAGTCCTGTAGACCCTGTACCAAATGCAAAAAAATAAATAAAATAACTTAAAATCCTAAGTTATTTAATAGGTTAACTTTCCCAAGTAACCAATTAGCACCAAATTTTAATTATTTTTCTATTAGGTCAAACTTCAAAATCATTCCATTATAGAATATCCAAAGAGTTACTTTTAATATGCCCTACCAAATAACATGCCCTAACAAAATAAAAGGGAATTTTTTTAAAAAAAAAATGTATTCAGTACAGGGTCTGCAGGGTCTTACTACAAAGATCAGACTCATAATGCTCTTGTTTTCAGCTTCCCAAGAGCTGGGATTACAGGCACATGCCAATACACCTACTCTCAACTGCAGCTTAGCAAACCCCGGAGGCAGGACCAGCACAAGGGGGTCAGCACAGCATGGGCCGGGATGGAACCCTGGTCCCTATGTCTGTATAAGCAGAAGCTGTAATCCGCTCAGCTATCTGGTCAGCCCTTGAAAGAGAATTTTGACTAAATATTAAAACTGTATGAGGGCCAGCCAGATAGCTCAGAGGATTAAAGTGCCTGCTTAGGCAGACATAGGGTTTGGAGGTTCGATCCTTGGCCTACCACTGGCCCCACCCAGGGTGTGCTGAGATGGTGACTGAGACTGGGCATGGTGACATGCACCTGTAATCCCAGCCCTTGCGAAGCTGAAAACAGGATAATCACTACAAATCCATTGTGTGTGTAGTGATACCCTATAGTCCCTGTAGACCCTGCACTAAATAAAAATAAGTAAATAAATAAATAAAATCATATATTGTGACCACAGCAACACATTCTCCACTACACGACTTTAGTTGACTTCATTTCTGGAAAAGTAGCAACACTTGCTTTAAGATCTTTCTCTGTTCTCATTAATTAATGCAAGCTACATTCAGAAGTTTTAAATGATCCTCCCTTTAGCTATTCTATTTCTTTCACTAGTGAAAAAGAAAAAACGGCAAACAGCAGATTCATACCTATGATGCTAACATTCAGGAAGCTGACAGGGACTGCTGCAAATATGAGACAAACCTGTATAAGGGAGTTCAACGCCAGCCTGAATTACATAGCAAGACCTTGTTTAAAAACAAACAAGTGTGCTACACAAATCTAGGAGAATGAATTAAAATACAAAAAACTAAGAGCTATACAAAGACAACAGAAACCAGTTTCTTTTTGTCTCCATTTGCATTGTTCAAAATATTTCCAAGTTTACAAAAATAAAAAGTGAATACAGAAAGTTCTAGGAATCTAGTATATTAAAACTTGATGAAGGAATAAAAAAGAATATGACATATTAATCCCTGTAGGTATTAAAAGCACCACCTAAAGCAAATAGTATCAGATACAATCTTTGAGGAGATCTCCCATTCTAAAAGTAATATTTTGTACCTCTTCCTATTTTTACCTCTTTCCATGATTCTTTTTATGCAATTGTACCTTCCAGCTGAAACTGTATAACTACTTCTAAGCAGTTTCAGACACAACTTGGACTGGCCACTAGCAAGAAATACTGCATTAGCACACTAGATTTGGCATTTTTCAGGTAGACTTACATTTATTGGAAACTGAGATTAGACAGGCTAATAAGGAACATAACCAAACTTTATATACTATTCTATTTGTTCAGGCTGGCCTTGAGCTCACTTAGTAGCCCAGGCTGGTTTCACATTTGCAACAATCCTTCTGCCTCAGCCTAACAAATGCTAGGATTACAACTATGCCTAGCCTGTTCTCAAAATTTGGACCAAGTTCTTCAGTTGGGCATTCATATCTTCACAAGATCTATATATTCTAGCTTATGCCAACTCTACACCAAACTCTCAAAACCAAGTGTAAGAATTTGTAATACGTCTTATAAGTTTTGATCCCCAGCATCACATGCTGAGCCAGTCTCCCCCGCCCCCCCACCCCAAGTGTGCCGAGACAGCCAAGACCAGGAGGGTATGGTGGTGCACATGTAATCCCAGCACTGGGGAATTTGAAACCAGGAGGATTACTAGTGGCCAGTCCAAGTTGTGATCTGAAACTGCTTAGAAGTAGTTATACAGTTTCAGCTGGAAGGTACAATTGCATAAAAAGAATCATGGAAAGAAGTAAAAATAGGAAGAGGTACAAAATAATACCACTTTTAGAATGGGAGATCTCCACAAAGTTTATATCTGATACTATTTGCTTTAGGCATTGCTTTAATATCTACAGGGATTAATATGTCTTCTTCAAAATACAGCTCAATTCCCTCAACAGTTTTCTAATAATCCCTTCTTCCTTATAGTATTATCAGCTGGGGGTTGGTCAGGGATGAATTCACTTTGGCTCTCTGTATTTGAGGATTTGTTCACCTACCCACAATTAAAAATAGCCCATGAAAGTGGGAAAATTACTTAAAGTTTTTTTTTGTTTTTTTTTTTTTTTGTACCAGGGGGTTGAACTCGGGGCCTTGCACTTGCCAGGCAGGAACTTAAGCCACCGAGCTATTTCCCCAGTCCCTACTTAGTTTTGATCAAGCTAAGAAGGCAGGTTAGTCTGTCCCTCACCCTCAGCTTACAGACATACTTCTTTTAAAAGGGGGTAGAGGGGCCAGGGAGATGGCTCAGTGGAATAAGTGCTTCCTTGGCAAGAGCAAGGGCCTGAGTTCAATCCCTGGTTCCACCGAGAGGGGGGAGGGGGGGCAGAATAAGAATAAGAGCCAGAAAATACCTATATAGAGATTTAGCCAAGAACTAGCCCAGAAGGCTGAAAATACTGAGTTCTCCTTGGCATTAAGGTTGGATAGAGGTAGCAGTATACTCTCAGCACGAGAAGTGTAGAAAAAAGGATTACTTTTTTTAAAAATCCAAATTTTTTAAAGATACAACTTCTCAATATGGTACTTATTCTTTATACCATTTACTGTAGAACTTCACCATAATCCCCATAATCTCTCATTAATTGTAACCTCCACTTAATACCTTTTACTAGATCACTTATCTAAGGGACATGTTAATGACTTATACACACAGGTATGCCCAGTTAGTCAACTATTTATAGCACTCCACATCACTCTATTAAAGAGCTTTTGGTACAGCATCATAATTAGTTTACATGTATCTTCTTTATCCAATAAAGATTACAAACTCCCTTAGGAGCTGTAATGGTTAAACACATTGTGTCAACTTGAAAAGTTTGTAAGTTTAACTGACTCAGCAGGGGGCTAGGGTCCTCACTTTGTAAATATCCTCATCCTGCGAAAGAGGAGGACCTGGAAATGGTGTGTGTGCTATACTAGGGGTGGGGAGGAGCTGCCTGCAATATAAGAGAGGAAAAAAGGCTTGCTCTTCCCCCCTTTTGCTCCTGTTGCTTTTGCTGCCTTCTGCATCCTTCATTCTGGTCCTGACCATACCACCCTACTTTGGAGCCAGCTGATTTCAGACTGAAACCCCAACTGTGAGCTAAATGAACCTTCTCTTCCTTAATTTTGGGCACTGGACATTTTGTCTTAGCAACAAGAGAAAAATAACGAAGATAGGGGCCCTGCACTAAACTTAGTACTGGTAAAGCATAGCACAGCACTTCACAAGAACAGACAGTAAATCTTTTCAGTCTATTAAGTGAAAAACTATAAATCAGCTGAAAAGAGGAAAAAAATTTAGATCAGAGATGCCCAACTAGTACATGTTGTATATAGACAACACACTTACTATGTTTTAAGTACTTGTAGAATAAGTATTTAAGAAAACTAGAATTGGCAACACTGAAAAATCACCACAAAAATCCAGACATTTTACTTTTGTTGGGGAGGAATACTGGAATACCTGCCATGTGCCCTAAAAGGTAAAAATTAATCAGAACAAAATTATTCCTTTCATAGCAGATAAGCATTCTTCAGTTTGGTTCTTGTTTACATTACTCATATATTTACATGACCTGTCTGGCTCTTAAATATCAGGTTTACAACCACTGATAAAGAATCATGAACTGGAATGGAAATATAGCTCAGGGGTTGAGCACTTTGCTAGTATCCTCAAAGTCCTGGGTTCTATCTCTAGCACTACAAATAAAGAAGGGGGAAAAAATAATAATAATGAATCTCTGGTAGGCTTTCTTCAAATTTTGGCCACTGCTACTGTCTTGTCACCATATTCTTCCATTGTTAAACAAGGTTATGAATATCTCCTTTCACATCTCAATCTTGAGCAAAAAGAATCTACAATACTCAGTAGTAAAGACAGAAAATGCAGCTTTGATAAATCATTACAAACTGTTTAGACTGGTGCTTTGATTTATGAGTAAAAAATCAATGCCAGACATGATAGCACATGCCTGTAATCCTAGCACTTTGGAGGCTGATACAGGAGAATTGCCATGAGTCCAGCCTGGGCTATGGAGAGAGACCCTGTCTAAGAAAAACAAGGCCACCAGGGGTATACTTCAGTGGAATAATGCCTACCTGGCAAGTGTAAAGTCCTGAATTCAATCCCCACTTTTAAAAAAATTATTTCCTCCACTGTAGTGTACTAAATGGACTTACTTTAAGTACACTGCTAACAATCACCTCTCATAATGAGAGCTAATTCAAACAGTTTATCTTGGCAAACTGAACTCAATAAATATTCATACAGTTTTTACTACTGGTTAAGAATATATGCAGTGAAATCTCTAAATCCACCAAGTCTAGTTCCAAATCTTGACTCTATCATTCTCTGACTGAGAAATTCAACAAAGTTACTCTCAAAGCTTTGGTTTCCTTATCTTTAAAATATGGACAATCATATCCACACTACTGTGTGGCTTAAGGTAATGTGATATAAAGCCCTCAGAATAGCCCCTGGCACACAAAAAAACTGAAAATACAACCAGCATTTGAGTGTTTATGTATAGAAATGAAAAAAAAAAACTTATTTTTTTCTCTGAGGAAAAATCCCTGTTTTACAATACAGTTTTAGTACGGTATGTGGATACACAGAAGATACATAGTTAACATATGAGCCCAAATAGTAGAGTAATGCCAACTTAACAAAGGGCAAGAGAATGTCCAAAAAAAAAGATAACTAAAGCAAAAGAGCTAAGTGTTTATTTACTTAGGTAGCTAATAAGTTAGAATAGACAGAAGAAAGATAAGCATATAAGTGGAAAGTACCAAAACATAAAAGTAGATAGGTCAGTTGAAACTAGTAATCATAATGTAATTCCAACCATATTTACTGAAGCTTACTCTAAAGAAAGCACTGTGAGCTAAGGCATGGAAAAGACAGACACATAACCCTTCCTTTAATATACTTCATTAGCTGTGAGAGTGAATCACAGGTGTATAATCAATCAGCAAATGTCTCTGATAAATGTAATCAAATGAAAAGATAAACATTAAAGTAGGAAGGCTTACAAGCAAATAATACCTGGAATACAGACAACTAAAACCCTATACTCCCTACATGAATATACATGCACAAGAGTATGTCACAAAGCACACAACTGGGTAATTTCTACATAAGAAAATGAGTGGGCCTGGGGAGATAGCTCAGTAGAATAAGCGCTTCCCTGGCAAGCACAGGGTCCTGAGTTCAAACCCTGATACCACATACAAAAGAAAGAGTAAAACATGCTAAGAGAAAACAAAGTAAGTTGTATTACTTATTGTATAACATAAGTTAGCAAGTTAATTAATATGATGCTATATTAACTGGCTTCTTAAAATGTTCCAGAGCTTGGACAAGGAAGTACAAGGTGATCCTGAACATCTTTTAGTACCAAAAAAAGAAGTGTCAAATAAATAAAAGAATAGACTAGTTCACAATGATCAAAACTAAAAGTTTTAAAGACAAGGACAGCACAAAGATGAAATAAATATCCCAAGTACACACTACTACAAATAAATGAACAAAGAAGAGGACAATTCTTACTGAAGAATATTAGTAAAGAAGAAAAAAATCAGTGGAATGATAAAATAGGCAAAAGTTGAAGAAGAAATAGGATATTTGCAAGCACTCAAAGAAAGTATCTCCAAACTTTATTTACAAAGTAATACATTTTAACATTACAGTGAAGAAACCTGGGAAACATCACTAACCAAAGAACCATCTTTAGCACTGCCAATAATACAAACTGACATTATGTATCATCTGACTTGCAGAGGGCATATTATCCTCCCCCAAAGACAGTCCCTCCAACTAATCACAAAACACTACCAGACAAATCCACACCCCAAAGGCTAGTGAGAAACCTTCACAGACAGGAGGAGTGTAAGGAGACACTACAAGTAAATGCTATATGGATTCTGGAACTGATAGAACATAAAAGAACACTATTGGCAAAGCTAATGAAATTTCAAGAAAAGCTATTATTTACTCAGTAGTTAATATTACTGTTTGAGGGAGATGGATATGATAAAAATGTTATACATATACATTAAAAAGCCACAATGAAACCAAGTATTTTGTAAAATATATATTCAATGGTATCTCCATCTACCAATACTTTTGTTTGCAATTTGGTTTGCAAACAGAAGCACTGGCAAAATTTCATTTGTAAACTGCATTGGGTGACAAACATGATCCTGGCCATCTTTCCAACACAAACAAACATGGGCCATCTTTTCCAAAATGGAAAAGTTTTATTAAAACTAAGTTAATAAATCACAGAACCACTGTAATAATAAAATACATATGGAAAGGGAAAAATAGTAACATCTAATCAATATTACAATATTAATTTCTTGGTTTTTTAAAAATTTTTATGGCTATACAAAATCTTAACATGTGTCAGCCCCTCCCCCGGGGCCTAATGAGATGGCGATTGAGACTTGGCATGGTGGCACACAACTATAATCCCAGCACTTGGGAGACTGAAAACAGGAGGATCACTATGAGTCCGATCTGTGTAGGGAGACCCTGTAGACCTTGTACTAAATATATTTAAAAAAAAAATCTTAACAGAGAAAGCTGATGAAATTTCATTAGTTTTGTCAATAGTATTCTTTTATGTTACAGGATCAGTTCCAGAATCCACATAGCATTTACTTGTAGTATCTCCTTAGACTTCTCTATTTTGTGAAGGTTTCTCAGGGACCTTTGGGGTGTGGATCTGTCTGACAGTTTTGGTGATTAGTTGGAAGGACTGCACAAAGATGTTCAGGAGAATCTGTACCCATTCTATAATTGTTCATTCAAAATAAAGTTTTTTGAAAGGATATGAATGATAAAGTATGATCTACAATACCATACATATGTGTGTGTGTGTGTGTATGCATGTATATATATATGGTAGATAGATATGGTATTGTAGATACAATATACTATATCTATAACTATATATATTTTTTATTTTTATTTATTTATTTTTTAAACCTTGAATAGCTAGCAACCTATCTCCACTGTAGGTATTGTAAGCTACTGGAGACAATATTCTT